>JALBCR010002954.1:0-70418 GCA_030710515.1 Abscondita cerata
TTAAACAAACATCCCATTTTAAAAATGCCAATTTATTAATATCTTTCTGCACTGCATTATCTACCAAATAAATACCATAACTATAATGTTAATGCACTGATGTTCATAAGAAAATATATACAGAGGGAAGTGGGGAAGTTAAAATCATTAAACGAACATATTGTATAGGTGTTATTAAACGACAAACAATAAGTTAAAAATTTGAAAGACATTAATATGTCAGGATTATTCAAAACCATATTTGGAAACATTTGGGATCAAATACAGGGTGCTCTAGAAACACGTGCCATATCAAAGCTGGGTTATTTAAAATGAACTCAACACCTGGTATTTCTTCATTTTTAAATTGGTACAGTAAAAATACTGTGGCTGGTTCTTAACATATCCCTATACCTACTTATCAGTTCCTCTGAAACAAATCTATTTCACCCACTAGTAACCCAAAAAAAATGTTCAAGATCACTTAACGCACCTTGGTTTGTTAACACCTTACTAAAAGCCTTTTAACAACTATTTTCTTGGGTAATATTTGGCTATTATGTTGTGATGTACAGGGTGTTTTTTTAATACTTATCGCACAACACTTAACTACTTAAACTTAAATAACTTGTTTAATTTAAAATGAAACACCCCTATACTGTTGTAACCTGTTAAAAAACTGGAATTAATACCTTTTTAGTTGGTATTAGGGTTACCAACCCCCAACTCTGATAGTTTTTGAGATATTAAAAATTTGTTAGTTTAACAATTTACGATGTTCTGGGTGTCTAATTTACGTGTGAAATAATCGCAATATGAACATTATCTTAAAACTTCAGTTTTAAATATTTACCTTAAAATATTTATTCTTTTTCAGAAAAATAAACAGAAATATGCTTACAACCGGGCTCTAAGAGTCAATCGAATGGCACATCGGTAAATAATTTGTTGATGTTCTAACAACAACAGCAACCTTTATTTTTGAAAAAGTATCAAAATCGATCATACTGTAAACATTGACAAACTTTAGCCTGTTAACTAAGAATGTAATACAAATCAGCTCTAATACTGGTGGGATAATTTCCTGAAAAACCATTATTTCTAAATTTTTTTTAACAAAGTGCAAATGTTTACAGTGTCATCAATTTTGCTAAAACTAATGCACGGTTGCTGTTTTTGTGACAGGTGGGCGTGATTCGACTAACTCTTAGAGCCCGATATAAGTCATGAGCAAAATACTTGTTATTTTGTTCTGAACAAATTTTTTTAAGGGTAATATATAAAGCTGGTTGGTTTATACATTAAAATTGTTCATTTTACTGATATCTCACAGGTAACTTAAATTCCAGTAAAATAGCAAATTGTTTAACTAGCAAATTTTAAACTATCTCAAAATTATCACAAAGTAAAGTTGCAACTCTAATACCAATTGTAAAGGTAACTAGTTTCTGATTCTAACAGGCTACAAAAATAAAGAGTGTTCCATTCAAGGTTCAAGATATTTAAGTTTTAAGTCGTTAAACTATGCGGTAGTATTTAAAACACTATGTACACTTCATAAGATCATAACATAATAGTAAATATTGCAAAATAATAATGAAAGTTCTTAGTATAGTAATGTAAAACAAAATTGTTGATTCTTATTTATCTGGAAGTTATTGCATTTTTTTGGGGGGTCTAGTAAATCAGTTTAAATCGATTTATCTCAGAAACGGATGTAAGTGGTATAGGGACTTAAAGAACATACATTATTTTTTATCCTATTATTTATAAATGAGAAAATACAGGGTGTTTTATTTAAAATAACCCAACTTTGATATAGTACGTATTTCTGGAGCACCTCACAATCTAAAATTTTTTAAATGGGTATCACATAATTCTGATATATGTATGTTTTACGACTTCTTACATTATTAGGCGGTTGGTATTATTACGGTTGGCGGTGAAATTTTCACTTGTTTTACACCACGGAATTTCTTGCTAAACAAATACTCGGGTTGCGGATTTGTGCGGCTTTTTGGTCTGGTGCTAGTGTTTCACTGAAACAGGTAAGTGGTTATTATTTATCGATGGCGGTCGTTTACACCCGCTTTTAAAGTTATTGGTTAGAACTTCTGTCTACGGCGCTAGCTTTGTTTTAGCATACATCACAGCGTTTATTATTGTGGGCTTACGGCTTGGCAAACAACGGAAGTCCGTCTGAAGATGCCCAGGATACCTGGTGGTTGTACTCGTATGGTGATTTTGGCGAGCGAGCAGTGTATGTATGCGAAGTTTGGTGCTTCGAGGCTAACGACGTTTGTGGCGTTTTCGTTGACGCCTACTACGAAGTGTTATCGAATAGATTAACTACTCTCAAGGGGTCAGTGATACGAAGCGGCTAGTTCTAAATGGAACGGTGTCGGATAAAAGCAAATTCTACCGAAGAGATCAAATCACAGTGCTTAGGGTTCTGTGTAAATAGATGCCAGCTATTTAGATTATTAACGGTGGTTGATTTTAGAAAGTTCTCTAGAGATCAAAAAGGTTTTGTGCTACGCTTGTACCGAATTCAATCAGCAGTTGCGACGGTCTTTGAGTTAGTAGTTACCGGGCCCTTACCGAAGTAAATCAGCATTTGCAGCGGTCTTTGAGTTAGGGGCTGCCTCACCCGTACCGGAATTAAATCAGCACGGCAGCGGTCTTTGAGTTAGTGGCGAATAGCTTTAAGCGGTTTATATCGAGATTTAGCACTAACGCGACGGAGTTTACAGGAGTGGGGAGACATTAAGTCGGATTTGAAGTCGGGTTAGAAGTATTTTCTGGTATTGCGCACGCGCTTATATAGAGCTTTAAATCAATAGTGGGCAGCGGTTGCATGGGGGTAATTTTAAGTGGCGCACGACGACTATTCCCTGGACGATGTAAACTTTTACGCTGTGGAGATAATTCTTTCTCGACTTACAACATTGTTGGTTTCTACAAGGTGAAACCGTTCATTGAATTCAAAGAATCAAAAAGTCAAGTTGTCATAGAAATGATTGGAGATTTTAAAACATATTGTAAGGAAAATCAGTGGCGTACTCATCAGTGTCTGCCAAAATAGGCAGGTCCGGTCTGTACAAAGCCAGTGGTTGCTAATAAAAAAATGTTACAATTAAATAATGCCTCTTGATACATACTATATATGCCAAATTTCATTGAAACATATAAAATGGTATTACAGGTTATTTATTTATTTATGCGTATAGTACATTTTAAATATTGTATTGTGATGTGGGTGTTATGTATGATGCCCCACAAGAACAACATAAACTCATAGTGGGGTAGCACAAAATCGTGCAATAGTGAATGGTCTGGTCTTGGCAAAGCATTTGCTTCAAGGTTTAGGGAAAATCACCAAAACCTAAACATGCCAAACCTTACCCACTTAGTATTCATATGTAATAATATTAATTAAGTGTGTAAACTTTAAAAAGTTAATAAGAACATAAAATATAACACCACAGCCATTGCATGACGACATATAATAGACCGGTCTAAGCGCCAGTCTCGAAAAATGGAACAAAAAATAGTATGTTAAAGAAACAGCAAACAAAACAATGAAAAACCAAACAATTGGAACAATTTTTAATGCATGCTTTAGAGGATTTTTGGCCCTTGTTTTTGTTTTTTTTGTAGACACTTTTTTATCTTAATAATTACATTGATTCCTTACTTTAATGAGTTTGAAACATTAACTAACCGAGAAGCATTAGAATCTTGGAGAAATTTTTGTATTTGTTTTAGAAGATTGATTTGTAGAATCAAAATTATTTCAAAGTGTCCCTTTTACGACTTGAATGTACGAAATTTATATTTTCCACATTAATGAATTCCATTTTTCTTTTTTTTTTCATTATTTAGATGACAGTACAGCATTCCAATTTTCTTTATTTGGATTTTGTAGATATGGTTTGTACAATCTGTTTGTGTCAAAGGACCAACATGGGACATATTCCTGTCGAAAACAACGGGGAATAAATTTTTTGCTGCACATTTTATAATAAACGATTTATTTTTGAACACTTTACCTCCCTGTACATTAAAAGTTAATACGTTTAGGACATACGTTTAAATGAAGTCTTTTTTTAAATAGCTTAAAAATCGGATCTCTTTAATATTGACATTCACTTAGAAAACACCCAGTAATACTGGGTGGTTCAAAATTATTAAATTGTAGTTTGAGACTTTCTAATTTGTTTAGTTTATCTCAGAAGCTGAGTTCGTTTAATAAAATAATATTGGTTTACAGAATAACAAATTTAATGGAAACAAAAAATAAATATTTATAAAATTAGTAAACCGACCTTAATGCTCTCGATCATGTTATTGTTTTTATGGTAACCTGTTGATGGCGTTAGCTAAAGTGATGGTTTACTTATATTGTTGATTGCGGTATTTTTCTTTGTTTTTGGCAAGATTTTTATTTATAAAGTGCACTTTATATTCTGGTTCATTGGCGATATAATTGTATCGATCTATTAACGACCGTTCACGATCAACTCTCGTGTCCTTTATTATCAATTGCTTTTCTTTCTCACTACATTCCATGTATTACTTGGACCAGTAATGCATTTGTCTTTATAATAAATTTAATTCGGCACCTGCATGTTTGTATCAATATGCAGTGCAATGTTACCTAAAATCACAAAAAAACACAATTATAAACACTTCATTACACGTAAATCAATTTTTGCATTTATAAATGCTAGACAAATAATAACTTAATCCCAAATTAATATTACTTTTAATAAATAAAGAATCACTTTATACAATATACTCGTATATTAAATTCTTTTCTTAAATAAATGTACATCGGTTTTTAGAAATCTTAAAACTTAATCATCTTAACTTTATGATTGATTTAAATCAAAAGTTTACTATAAATTAGTATACCAATACAAATTGGATTCAAATAAACAAACAAACATTTTTTTTATTATTTAAAAGTAATTCATTTGTGGCAGTATTTACATTTAGAAATCTATGGATTATGCTAAATAAATTTCACATAAGTTGAAATTACAACGGCCAGGCAGCGAAATGTAGTGAATTTACTTTTTTAAATGCATAAAAGTCATTTTATAGACCTCATGCCATAAATTATTGTTATCGCTATCTATTACACAAAACGAAAGCTTATGTTCAATTTTAACGTTTATCAAATGGTTTCAATGTGGTATTTCTTATAGACATTCATCTCTTAATGTTTTGAAGCAAATCAATAAAAATAATTATAGGGTAAATGTAAACATTTACTTTATCATATAAATGTTCAAATTTGATTAAAGACGCTTCATGTTATTTGTTTTTAGAACAAATAAAACACGATTTTAAAATGAAATACTTATTAAACTTTGATATTCAAGCAAATTTTAAAATTTTTGGCTTTTAATATATAAAAAATAAAGTGATAAAAAATAGGAAACTGAAGTCTTTTAACCAAAGATAATGACGGGAAATATCTTGTGAGGTTTCCACCGCACAATCAAACAACTGTCGAAAGACGCAAACGTAATTTTCAAAAGGCAGTTTATTTTAAAGTTTCTTGGAAACTTAAATACAGTTTTGAATACGTTCTGAAGTTTGTTTAGTAATTGAAATTGATATGAAAATTTTTGAAGTCAAGAATGTTTTTAATTGATAATATTATACTGATATTGTTCTTTACAGTTTAGATTGTTTTACGAGTATAGTAAAATCAATTGAAAATGTAGTAAAATTACTTTATATGTGTAAAATGACCCAACAGCTTTTTCACTTCCAAGCAGCAATGAGAATTAAAATTCATTAAAATTATTGTTTAAACTTTTGAAATAACTCTGAAATTTAAATTTAAGAAGGTAGTAAGTAAAAGTTTACAATGCTTTTTCATGTTGGGAGTATAGGAATTTGTTACAGTAAAAAAAGTGTGAAAATTTTATGGTAGCGTAATTTTTATAAATTTCATCATATTTTTACATTATAATTAGCATTTAATAATTTAACGTAAAATTAAGTACTAGTATTAAATTTATTTAGGGTAATAATAAAGTTGACACTAAATCTAAAATTATTTTTTTCTATTTTTTCTTTAGGCAATTTCTGTCTCTCTGGAACTTTATAGACGTGTTTCCATTTATGAGGACTGCCAGTTTCTGAGTCATCGTTTTGGTGCTCAAATCTAATCTCTTGCTGTTCTAGGTAATCTTTATTTATATACCCTTTCCACATGTTGATTCCATTGTTTCCTTCATTTTAATAAATTTTCTTGTATATCAAATTTTTTCTTATTTTTTAGTTTGGATACTGTATCTTTCAGTGATTTTGTTCTTGAAGCTTTAAATGTTTAATTTTGTTCTTTTTTTGCTCAAATTTATTTCAATAATTATTTTGAATCCCAAGTATGTGCATGATATGTAGTCTAATGTTATTAAACACTTTGCACAGATCTATGAAACAGATGAATTAGGTTTATAAAAAATTATTAAAAAAAATTAATTTGGACAGAACCTGACTAAACCATCGGATTCTACCGAAGTAATGCGTAATTCAAATTTTTTTAGAAATACGTTTAAAGTCAGTAATTTACAAAATATAATTGCAGAGGATTTGAATTATTTATTCTACACAGTACTTGATGTAACAAATGAAATTCAATTAAAACATTTTAATTTAGAACTATCATGAACTTTTCAATCGCAATTGTATAAATAGTTTTCCAATCACTGAACGAAATATACTTCAAAAATTCGCTTTGCATCATGGTGATGTACGTCAATAATTGTGCATTCTGAAAATATTTTGTAATATACAGGTGACCTTATAAAAATGTAATACTATGGGTTATAATTTTTTATAGAACGCCCTGCTATTTAAACACAATTTTGGATTGTAGTTAAAAATAAACCAGACTTTATAAAGGTTACTTATACCTAAATCTCAAAATCTTGAGCTATTTAACATTATTAAAATTACAATGGTTTTAGTACAAACTATCAGTAGCTCAAAACAAATTAATTTCAACAAATTTCTTTTCGCTTCACTTTTTGAAGTACGATTAAAATGTTTACCAAATCAAAAACTCTTTACAAACACAAGAAGTCTGTACAAGGTGTCCAAAATATTTGGCTTTATTATTAACAACATTCAAATGCATAATATTCGTGTCTATTTCAAACCTAAATCACGGTATTGTTATAATCTCATAAATATTTTGTAACAAAATACTGTTTTTGATTGAGTGATAAAGTTGAAATGATAGAATAAGAAATGGAGGTATGGTGATGGATGGAAAAAGGGATATAAAATGCAAAGTTGAGCGGTTTACATTTACGGATAATGGAGGCAAGAAGCAATAAAGTACGGGTTGTTTTTTTTTAAAGTTGGACTTACCCCAAGTTGGAGAGGAAATGAAGTGATGGCTGATATTTTTTTTTCTTGAAGAGTAAGGAAGTGACGTTGTTGGAACGGAGTTTATTTTTGAACGGTCTGGATGCGCTGGATTTGTAAAAGGAGAAGAGGCCATCTGGATGGACACAATGAGGATATAATTTTTCAGAATTTTTTTTTTATTTGGAGTTGTGTTTTTTTTCTTTTATCAAAGACTTTAACATTGATTAATAGTAATTGACATTTTTTGTTTGACATTTTGATTTATTTTATTTCATTCGAATTTACATTAAACAATTTATGTAAGGGATTTTTGGAATAGAAGATATTAGTATTGAGTGATTGAGCAATTATACAGAGTCCGGCACATTGAGCGTGCATTAAAAGTATATGGAGAACTAATTTGATTCATTTTCTGAAAATATTGCTGCACCTGTTTTCGATATCACTGAACTCAGACAAAATCTTCTGGTTGTACCGGAAGTAGCTGTCAACTTTCTTATTTCAAATAGAACATGTTATTTTTTATTCTATTTTCAGATTCTACAGTAAAAATTTAAGGTGTAGTTTTAAATACTATACCATACCCAAGAAATTACTGGTTTTTTTTGAGTTTTTTTTTTTTAATTAAAATCATGCTGAATTGTTATCGATCATATCTCAAGATGATATCAATATTTTAGTTCTTAATTTGTTGTGGCAATTGTCGATATGTTACAGTAACTTACATAATGACAATTAGCAACCCGAAGTTGAGTAATCTTTATTATTGAATGTTTTATTATTAAATGATTTGAATTTAATATAAGTGAATTTAAAAGGTAAGTCTATTTAATATGACATCAAGAAGTATGATCACTAGAAGAATGGTTAGAGAAAATGAAGACATAGATGTAGAACAAGAATCAGGAGAAGAGAATAAGACTTTTACATATTTATCCGAAGCTGAAGAACAGGAGGCAAGAAGACAAGACCAGGCCATAGGTGAACCAAGTTCACAAGAACAATTATTTAAAAAATTATTTGAAAATTTAAATAACATGCAAACAAATATGAATAATATGAGAGAAGAAAATGTCAAATAAATAACAATATGAGTAAGAAATTGGAAGATCAGATGGATTGCATAATTAAAATGTTTAACAAAAAATTAAAAAAGCATTCATAGCAGCACGAGAAATCTCGAAGAAAAGGTGAGTGGATTAGAAAAAAGAGGACAAGTTAAAAACGAGAAAATGAGGAAATGAAGAATCTTCTAATCTTAGTCCAGAAAAGGAATGATGACAGAGTAGCACAACACAGAAAAGAAATAAGCAGAGAGACGTATGAACACGAAGAATATGAAAAAAGAATTAGAAGCATATTATGAAGAAAATTTCGATTGTAGGACAGGTTTAAAAAACGTACAATCAGAAATTAGAAACTTCTGATGAGGCAAATGACGTATGAGGCATGCAAAGAAGGAGGAGTTACGTTCAAAGTTAAATGGGATATACACTGAAAATTAAGGAACAATTTATTTACAAAAATGATAGAGGAAAGTAAAAAAAAAAAAGAAGAAGAAGATAATGAAGGGAGGATACTAGTAGCTTTTGTTTCGAGTACATTAAGAGAAGATGAAGACACTGTAAACACAAAGGACGCTTCCACATCACAATGATGTTTAATTACCCACTGGAAGAATTAAGAAGTGAATTCAATAAAGGTACAAGCGAATTTAAAATTAACACACAAACATAGGTTTTATCAAATAAAGAATAAAGTAGAAAATGAAGTTAAAAGGAAGAATAAACGAAGTATACAAGAAATAATGGTAGAAAATTATGAAGAAATGAAAATGGACGTCAAATCAAGGAGCTAGAATACCAGCAGCAGAAGTTGAAATGAAAATGGACCACGAATACATAAATGAGATACTGAAAATGCAATATGAAACGAACAGGAGTAAGAAATTTAAATATGAAATGAAAATAATATCAAACAAAGTAACTCAATTGACGTTTGAAGTCGAAAGCAACATAAATAAAAGAGGTAAAATTCGTTAAAAGCAAGAAAGACCAAAACCAGGAAGAAAAAGAGATGATAGGTATCAAAATAGGACGAGTGTTTAAGAAGATAAAATTAATGAAGAGAAGGATTACAATTAAACGAGTGGGAAGAATTAGAAAAACAAAAATTTGAATTAAATGCAAACCTGTAGCCCAAGTGAGAAAAAATGTTAAAGGATATAAAAGCTCATCCACATCCTATAAAAAACAAAGTAGAAGGATGGAGAAAAAGAGTTGGAAAGACAATGTAAATGACAACGAATGATTTTTAAAATTATGATAAAGTTTTAAACTTAGCTATTAAAAAGTGTGAATGAAAAAATTAAATGTTAAGAAATAGGAATAAAGTTGTTTTAGCGGCATTAAATAAGTAACAAGTGACTTTATAATTGATGTTCGTTCAGGAAAATAAATTGAGATAATCAAAAAGTATAATTCATCGTTTTAAATGCAGCATAGAAAAGAAAGTTAGAAATTAAAAGATAGAATTTACGATTATCAAAATGCAATAAAATTGAAGTTTTTTTTTATCAAAAGGAAGGGATGAAGTTTATAATTATAAAGAGGAATAGTTTTAAAGTCTAAGGAAATAATATTTAAAGTTTAATGGATAGGATAAGAATATTATAAAAGGGGGATAAGAAATTTAAATAAAAGAATATGAAGTAATTATATGTGAAGCCTGGAAAAAAGGAAAGAAAAATGTAATTAAAAATTTAAAATAATAAAGAATTGATAAAGAAAGTATTTGCAACAAGTGATAAAATTGGGAACTTTTGAAGAGAAAATTTGTTAGTGGTTGGAGTTAGAAACGAAAATTATAAACAAGTAGATATAAAAATAATTCTAAAACGAATATTGTTTTGATATTAACGTTATAAAGTTGAAATAAAAAGATATAATTTGAAACAAAATGCTGTTTTTGGTTTAAGTGATAAAGTTGAATTAATGTAATAAAAAATAGAGACTGTAGTTGATGAATGGAAGAAAGGGATATAAAAACAAAGTTGAGCGGTTTACATTTACGGATAATAGAGGCAAGAAGCAATAAAGTACTGTTTTTTTTGAAAGTTGCACTTACCCCAAGTTGGAGGGAAAAGAAGTGACGCTCTGTTTTTTTTTTCTTAAAGAGTAAGGATTTGACGTCGTGGTTCCAACAGAGTTTATTTTTGTAAACGGTCTAGATGCGCTGGATTTGTAAAATGGAAGAGGCCATCTGGATAGACACTAAAGCAGGGATATAATTTTCTGAAAAGTTTTTTTTAGTTTTGGAGTTGTTGTGCTTTTTTTTTATCAAAAAAACTTAACTAAAATTGATTACTAGTAGTTAGACATTTTAATTTATTTTATTATAGTTCGAATTTACATTAAAACAATTTAGTGTAAGGGATTTTTCTAAAATAGAAGATTTAAAAGAATGGGATTTTTGTACTTGATTGTGGCTACGTGGTTGAAAATGAGCTAGCTGAGATATAAAAATTAGATTTGACAACAAAAAAAATATTAGTATTGGAGTGATTGACCAATTATAGTCAGGTTAAAAATGTTTCAATTCTATCATAAAAATATTCTTATAAACAGATGTGTTTTATACCACGTAAGAGCGACTTTTTACGGGTATTTCGCTTTTTCTTCTAAATTATCTATTCATTTTGGGATTTATCGATATCGTTAATTTTAACAGAAAAGTTGATACAACCTTAGTTTTAATACCAGCAATTCTATCAGGCGTTCGATTAACATTCACAACTTTTTTCCGACATATGTGCAATGTTTTGTTATTAGGTTCAATACTTTTGAATAGCTTTTTAACCTTGATTGATTGTTGTAATATTCCGAAAGTTTAACTTCAGTATTTTTAAGGTAGAAATAGAATATTATATATCAGGATTTATTGTGATGGTGGTATTTTATTTAATACGCAATTATGATTCTATAAGTATTTGAATACTCGTTTATTTGAATAAACTACTGTATCTTCAAGGAATTTAATTTGTCATACAGAAGAGCAATCGTGCTCCTTTTTACCACGAATATTAGCTTTAGGATAATCGTTTCACTAGGATTACTGCATTTCATAAAGACCGTTTACAATGTTAAGATCACTAACATTATCAGTAGTGTAGTAGTACCGTTTCTGGCTCACTTTTGGCGCGAAATTTGAATTTGTAGTGGGATATTTAAATTATGTTGTCTTCTGTTTACTCGCAGGGGCGTCCGTGCATGATCGAAATTGTTCAAGGTCGCTCGGAATTGTTCAAGGTCGTTTGAATTGTTCAAGGTCACCGGAATTGTTCGGGTCATGCGTAAAGTTTGGGGCGGTCCGGTACAGTTCGGAGACCGCTCGAGGGTAATTGGAACCAACGGGACAAGAGACGGGGAATGGCCAGGTTAAAGACTTGCCCTAAATTAAGTTCACATCTTACTTCGTAAGTTAGTAACCTTTCATCTCAATTAATTAGAATGCTAATGCAGGTTAGCGAAATTTGATATTTCAGGATATAAAAGTAAACAAAGTAGAACATTAAAAACGTTATATTTAACGTATTTTTTATATTACAGAATTATTACAATTATTTTTATTTATATGCATGCATACTTTTAAGCGATACTTTTTTATCAATCCAACTATTGTGACTTGTATTAAAAACCCAACCATTTACATATATATTTTATTTCCTTTCTTTAAAATTTTCTCAATCTAAAAATAAATCGGGATGTTTCACTTTCTGGAAGCCTGCTTCTAGAATCCTCCAAGAATATCTTCGCCTATTTTATCCTTTTTTAATAGATAAGTAGTTGGATTTGTTAGTTTAACTTTCTTATTACAAAATCTCATTTGACCAGTTTGGAAGGGCAACCCTTTTGAAATATTTGTCTACGTTTACTTATTCTAACGTGATTCCAGGCGAATATTTGTTCTTTATTGAGCAATTTTTATATTACTATAATTAGAATTTAATATAAGTTTTTCGTTTTTCTTATTAACCATGGATGGTTTCATTTTAATTGTACCTGATGATAGGTGCTGTTTTATCGGGTTGTTATGCTTTGTAAAATATTTACCCAATTATAGTGCCCTGCAAACTAAACTGTTTCAATAATACATTTTTTAAAGTACGATTAACACGTTCGACTGGGGAGGCATTTTTTTGTGCTAAAAGTACATTGATAATGATTTATATTGTTTTTCTTTCATAAGAGTCTGAAACGTTTTATTATAGAATTCTAAACCGTGATCGGTCGAAATGAATTGTGAAGAATTCAAAGTTGCAAGAGGATTAATTTCTTTAGCTTCTGTCACATCTTTTCCCATCTTTTGTTTTGATAGGGCAGTCCAAGCGTATTTAGTAAACAACAATTATAAACTCAGTATATACTTAAAATTTGATTTTGCTCTGGCACAAGGAATCATTTCAACGAGAGGAGCTTGTAGGGTTTGTTAATACCTTACGATGACCGTCGCCTTTTGAAGTTAATTCTTGCTGGTTTATGTAACTCTAACACCACGTCCTCCTTAATTCTAGATGGTTTATACTTGTTAATCTGTTTCGTGGAGCCATTATGAATACTGTTCAAAAAATTTATTGGACATTTAAGAATTATTTCAACAAACAGGGTTTTATCTGTTGTAGTAATTTTAGTGCTCTCGCTGCGTCTAATGATAATTGATTGTCCACAGACCGCAAATTCTCGATTGAGGACTATCAAAGCATTTGTATCATCATTTTGTTTTAAAGGAAATTCATAGTCAACAAACCGTATCGTTTTTTAACGGAACCATATTTTGTTCAATATCATTATCTAATTGAAATGATATATTACTTTAATTTTAGTGTATAGTTAATTGCTTTTTCTTTTGAAAATGTAAGTTATCGTTTATATTAATAAAGACGTCGTTTCTATTTAATAATATATTATCAATTAGTCCATATCGTAGTGGAAATACGGTAATCGGTGTTATACGGAGTTATTATAAATTTACTATTAAAAAATTATTGATGTAAACGTTAGGATGTGATGGTAAAACATGTCTTGATTAATACAGATACTTGAGGATGTTTAATTATATGACGTCCAAATGTATCCAACGTCATTTCAGTATATTATACCTGCTTCTTGAAGTTCTTCTATTATCGATACTATTTCGTTATTATAACTGGTGTTACCAGCAGTCTGAGATGCTAATAACAATTTTAGTCGGTCAACCAACCTACATTAGGGTCATCCCAATACACATAATCGAAAAGTGAACTGCTAACCTTTTTAACATGCCCAAAATTAAGTTTTACATTTGTTCTTCTTGGAGAATCAATGTATCTTGTTATTGGCCCTTTGAAATATAAAGGTCTGATAACAGTTTTATATTTCTTTGAATTTGTTCAACAATTCGTTCATTAGGATTAAATGACGCCTGCATGCGTTATCTAATATCTAAAATATCCTTATACGCATACAGATCTTCATCCGTGTATTTTTAGAAGGTTTTTAAACAATAGTTCATACAATCCTGGGTGATTTAAAATAGTGATTATCAACTTTATATCTGATCCCACAAAATCTACTTTTGAAATTTCCTATGTAATATTTTTCTTCAAACTATCGTGTCGTATTCCAGTTCTGTGATCATATGCTCCTTTGGTATCAGAATCATAGCATCATTATAATTTCTCGGTAATTCATCAAAACTATTTAAGTATCTCTTCATAATCCTCTGTATCAATGACGTGTCTATATTCTTTTATCTCCCTGTTAACAGATTCATTAATTAAATCTTCAAAGTTATAATTTTCTAAATCATCGTTTTCACTTAGTTCTGCAATAAAGCACTCTCTTCATTTGAATTAGGTGTAGAAGTTGCATCACGAGGTAAATCATCTTCATAGTCCGGAAAAGATACTTTATCATGTTTTAAAATACTTATTTGCGACTTAAGCTTTGATATTTTAGGAATTTAGTGTATCTTCTGTTTTTAATGTTGAAGCAACATGTAGACTTGAATCAGTTTCGCTTATTTAATTTTGCACTTGGTCTAAGTAAAGCACTATTAGAATTATGATTTAACTGTTGTACCTTCTAGGTGATCCAGATATTGTCTCTAGACGTTTAGTGATCGGAAGGAATACATTCTCCTGCATGACCTCATCTTAGTTTTAGTAATTCTAACTTTACGCTTTACTTCTTCTCGTTTTTTAATTAATCTTTTGTTAATTCTATTTCATTAGAATGAGTAGCAAGGCTGCAGAACTCATAGTATAATATTTTCTTTTATATACAACAATATTTGTAAGACAGCGACTTAACTGCTGAAGTCGTTTACTGCAACCGTTCAACAGAACAGTGAAGTGTACTAAACGCAGTTAATCGCTTTTAAACAGATAATTAATAACGTCTATGAAATCGCTCAAAATTTTTTTATGAAGTTTATTTTTGAGGAAATTAAAATTAAATAATGTTTAATAATTGTGCATCTTATTTAGAACTCAGCGGTTGAATAAATATGTCAAATCCATTCCTGTATTCGACCCGAATCAATACCTCTCTCTTTATCTATAACTAAAAAGTCATATATGTTTCTCCCAACATAATGAACAAATTTCTTAAACTTATCGAACGTTAAATCAGCACTGACATTATCCTCATACGCATGACGCAGATTCATAATATCTTGTTTGAATAGTATTAAAAATTTGCATTGTCTCGAATCAACTGTTTAAGGATACGGCTATAAGTTTGACACAAGTAAAAACAACCCATGTTTTTATGCCGACCGATACTGAAATATTCTCTCATTAAATTTTTGTTTGTCACTAGCAACATCATCGAAGATGAATATAGAATTTGATTTTGCTTGCGATGGAGATGGAATGTTGTTTTCTAAATTGTTATAAGCAAAATAATTGATACTTTTTATTGGTTTTAAAAGATTTTCTAAATAGCGATATTTTGATTGAAATAGGAGATTTAGAATAAACGTAAATCTTTTCAAATCGAAGCCCGTTTCCATGCTCAATTAAACAAATCTTCCTATTTGTTTTTCCACAGTTCGAGCATCCCACCAATAAGACAACTAACGTATTGTGAGACGGTAATAACTCACCATGTCTTTTGACAGGTCTGAAATTGTAAATCATTATTAGAAACCGATTAAAGTTAATATCGGCTATTGCACAGTGCTCATTTTGTTAAAAACTAAATAGAAACATTGATTTAAAAACAAATAAAAAACATAATTGCATTTAAACAGTTGATTTAGTATTGACCGTGCGCTTCTGAACGATTAAAACTATAAATAACCTCTTTCGCAACCAAATATGGTTATGAAAAAGTCAAATTCTCAGGAAGATATCGTCACGGTGAAGGTCTTTTAAATTCCGTTATTAATAAATTGCCATTCGAACTGCAATACCGGGTTATAAATTTGTGGTCCTGAAACAAAACTCTCGAAGGGATTAGCTAGAGGTGATCAAGGTGTTACATTAAGCTCGACGAAGCTTGTAAAATTCATGATATAGCCTACAACAAATTCATAACGATTGGGAAAAATAGACACAGAGATGATTAGATTTTTATTAGAGAAAGCGAAAGAGAGAGTTAATTCATAGGACGCTTTGTTTGGAGAAAAAAGCTGAAGCATTAGGGGTAGCAACAGCGTTGAAAGCTAAAGTAAAACTCGGCATAGGTTGTTTTAAGAAAAATAAAATTTTATAATGCAAGCAAAGAAACGCATTAAAAAGGAAAAGGGTTGAAATTTAAAGACGTGCTGAAAGTCACAAAATCTGCAATAAAAGGATATAAGTTTAACAATCCATCTGATGCTATCAAAACACAGTAAAAATCAATAAAATCATTAAAAGGAAAAAGATATTAAACCAACACGAGTAATACCTATACCAAAGATTGAGGATTTCTACCTCTTAATTTAACTTTTACTGCACTCGGGCTTTGGCTCAAAAATTGAAAACGGAAGTGAAATATGACACCTCAAAATTGAGACCGGAAGTGAAATGTAATCCTTAAAATATAAATATGACGTCAAATGTGATATTTGACACTTAAAAATGAAACTTTTAATCGGAAGTTAAATTTGGTATACTAAAATCAAAATTTTTGCGCAAGAAACACTTTAAAACTCTAATGTTTTTTCTATACCTTGAAATAAATAAAAATTGTATAAAACAAGTACTAATTTAAGTCAACTTGTGCTATACAAAACTTTGCAGACGAACTTCATGGTCCACCCCGTATTTTAACATATTTAGATTTACAAGTTCTTCAACCACAGAGTATTGAAAGTACCGATGAAATTACACATAGCACATATGCACGTAGGTATATTTTACCATATTTAGATTTTGCTTTATTTCTTAATAATTAATAGATAAATAATACGTTTGGGAATAAAAATTAAAACAATGTATAATTTTTTCTTTCTTTTATTTATTTTTTGTAATATATTTCATTTTTGTTTGGTTTTATAATTCCATTTGGCTGCGGCACATACGTAGGGCAGGGGGGTTCTTCGTCCCAGTTTTCAAATGGTTGTGGAAGTTCACCGCTGCAAGAGACCACGGGTTGAATGGGAGCCGGTCTTTCTTTCCCACTGTTGCCATTCCTTCATTTTCCTTTGATAGTCGGCTTCTTTTGCTGTTTCCGTCTCTTGCGGGTGACACTTCCACATATGGGTCGTTAATCGGTGCCGCAGCATAATGTGGAATGGATCCACAGGACACTGTACCATCCCTGCAATAAGTATTAAAAAAATTAACATTAATCATTAATGAAATGTATTAATTTACCTCTTGGTAGTTCATGTTTATACGCGTTCATCTTCAGTATGCGTAGACGATAATATTATATCTCGATGTGTTAATATCAATTAATCTTAGTTTGTATCGATATATATATATATGTTTACCCTCTCTATTTTTAAACCCCTCTTTCCTCTTTTTTATTGTAACTTCTAAAATTATTAGTAGGGATTTTAAAAGCAGCAATTTTTGAAATGTTCAAAGTAATCTAAAAATTTTCCACCGGAAGTAATAAGCATCAAATTACGTTTCCATGAAGAGAATCATTTTCAATGTGATTGTCCTTAATCTAGCTCATTAAACAAAATTAAGGTCAACGGTCATTATCCGCTTTTTAGATCATTAACCTATAGTATGTAGTATACAATTTCATTTCCTGGGTTATGTTACAACTTTGTTTTGAATATATAAGTACGTCTATCAGGTATCGTGTTATTTTTCCAATATCAGCTAATGGAGTGTGTGACAAATTTGTGCAAACGTTCAATAAGTGTATTACGTGTTTACATAGATAAAATAAAGAAATTGGAAGAAATTGATAATATACAAATTTATATCAACCGCACTATACAAATAGTTCGAAGAGCAATTAAAAACGAAATATACAAGGATAACGTTTTCGAGTCATCTTCATCCCTAGAAGCAAGTTTAGCATACCTACTACAGTACAGACTTAAAATTAAGCAGCTTAGAAAGAGTTTACTGATCAAATCTGGCGCTGGTTTGTCAACAAAAGTAACACTAAAACCTAAAAGGTGCAACGTAAAGTGGGAAGACGTTGAATCATGCTTCAATAACCGAATAAGAACGGGTATGATATCAAATGTCAGCATTAAGGATCTTTTAGTGTTTTTGAATAAATCATTTAAATGTTTTTCAATCAAAATTAAGAAAGTCTTGAATGATTTTATGATTAAAGTAAATGTTATTTTATCGGCAAATTTTATAAAACCTAATAATGGAGATGTAGATACTAAAACTTTTGCTACTAAAAATTTTCCTATTGATTGTACCACTAATTTAAAAAAAATGGTATCATGACAACGTCATAGATAAACTCATTACAAAATTGCAAGAGTTTTCTGAAAAAAAATTCTGGATGGGCTTTACTAGAAATTTTGGGTTTAAAAGTTAACATAAACAGATATGACCCTCTAAAAGCAGGATACTCAACTTATGTGTCAGTCCCAGATTTTATTAAAAATAAACATGCAGTAATTAATGTTCAAAATAATGATAGTAATTGTTTTCTTTGGGCTGTTGTTTCTGCTTTATTTCCAGTCAACAAAAATTCTAACAGAATGTCTTCTTATCCTCACTTCAGTGATGTATTAAATTGTGATGGTATTCAGTTTCCTATCACAATAAAAGATATTCGAAAATTTGAACACCTTAATAAAGTAGCTATCAATATTTATTGCATCGAAAATAAAAAAATTTTACCTTGTTCGCTAACCACTAACCATGAAAATGATATTAAATTAATTAACTTGTTAATGATATCTTTAAGTTCAAACTCCAATTCTATCAATAATACATTGCATGATGAATTTTTAATGTATCACTTCGTTTGGATTAAAAAATATGTCAGCTCTTTTATCGAGACAATTATCTTTTGATTCACATAAGTTGTTCATATGCGAACGGTGTTTAAATTACTTTACGTCAGACATTTTACTAGAAAAACATAAGGTGAATTGTTTAAAGGTCAATAACTGTAAAATCAAATTACCAAAAAATCAGATAAGTTTCTGTATTTTAAAAATTATCGTTACCAAGAGAAAGTTCTTTTTCCATATATGCAGACCTCGAATGTATTTTAGAAGCTTACGGTGAGACCAATCAGGTGTTACAAAAACCAAAACTTCTTCATATCAAAAACATATTCCGTTTAGTGTAGCTTATTATTTTAAATGTTCCTACGATAATAGTTTGTCAAAGTTCTCCATATATCGTGGACAAGACTGTATTCGTTGGTTCGTAAATGAGTTGAAAAGTATTGCTTTTTATTGCAATGATATATTACGAACAACTGTCCCGATGACTAGTCTTGACATTATGCAAACTCACGATTTTGTTAACACCGATACTTGTCATATTTGTAAACAATCTATAACAAATAATGAAACCCGTGTGCGCGATCATAATCATCAGACAGGTCAGTTCAGGGGAGCAGCTCATCAGAGTTGCAATTTGAATTACAAAGACGATCATGTAATACCTGTGGTATTTCATAATTTGAGCGGGTATGATGCACACTTCATTATAAAAGAAATATCTACATCTTTTGAAGGTACTATTAAATTGTTGCCCATAAATAAAGAAAAGTATATATCTTTCACAAAACGAGTTTCCGGAACAAATATTTCTCTCAGGTTCGTAGATTCTTTCCGATTTATGTCTCAAAGCTTAGATAAACTTTCAAACAATTTGAGCAACGAACAAAAGTTAATAACTGCATCTAATTGCAATAGTATTGAAGAATTCAATTTAATTAATAGAAAAGGAATATTTCCCTACGATTATATTGATTGTTGGGAAAAACTTAACGAAAAAAAATTGCCTCCAAAAAATAAATTTTATAATCGATTACTAGATCAACACATTTCTGATAAAGAGTATTGTCATGCTGTTAACGTATGGAAAACTTTCAATATTCAGACGCTCGGTGATTACTCAGATTTGTATTTAAAAACAGACGTCTTACTTCTGTCAGATGTTTTTGAAACATTCCGTGAAACTTGTATAAAAACATATTCTCTCGACCCCCTCCACTATTACACGGCCCCGGGATTAACTTTTGATGCTATGTTAAAAACAACAAAAATATCTTTAGAACTTATTACTGACATAGACACTATCCTTTTTATTGAGAAAGGAATTCGAGGAGGTGTTTCTCAATGTTCGAACCGATATGCAAAAGCAAATAATAAATATATGAAGACCGGATATGACCCAAATCAGGAAAGTACATATTTAATGTATTACGATGTGAACAACCTATATGGTGCCTGTATGTCTCAATACCTACCCTTTGGTGGTTTCGAATTCATTACAAACTTTGATATTTCCGATATTTTAAATACCCCAAACGATTTCAATGTAGGATATATAGTCGAATGTGACTTAGACTACCCACAATACTTACATGAATTGCATAGCGATTTGCCGTTGGCGCCAGAGCATTTGATTCCACCAAATTCAAACTCTAAACTTAAAAATTGTTGTTAACTTTGTATCCAAAGGTATACTATGTAATTCATTATAGAAATCTAAAAATGTATTTAAACCTGGGCATGCATCTACGAAAAGTTCATAGAGTTCTTAAATTTGAACAATCGCCTTGGTTAAAACAGTACATTGATTTAAATACGCAACTACGTCAACAGTCAAGTAATGATTTTGAAAAAGATTTCTATAAACTAATGATTAACGCTATATATGGTAAATGTATGGAAAATGTAAGAAAACATAAAGATATTCGTTTAGTAACAAAATGGGATGGTCGATGGGGAGCGCGTTCGCTAATATCAAAACCAAATTTTCACAGTTCTGTTGTATTTGATAAAGATACGACTATTATAGAAATGAATAAACTAGAAGTATATATGAACAAACCCATCTACGTAGGATTTAGCATTTTAGATTTATCTAAAACGTTTTTATATGAGTTTCACTATGATTATATCGTAAACACCTTTGGATCAAATGCTAAGTTACTTTATACCGACACAGACAGTTTAATTTACCATTTTAAGGTTGACGACATATATGAATATATTAAGAGAGACAGTAATAGATTCGATACTTCTGATTATGATTCTGAAAATATATATCAAATTGAATTAAAAAATAAAAAATTCCAGGTATAATGAAAGATGAGAATAATGGTAGAATAATGTTAGAGTTTGTAGGGTTAAGATCTAAAATGTATGCTTATATTGTTGATGACAACTCGCAAACAAGATTATTCAAAAATCTAAAGGATCCACTCGGTCTTCTATCAAAGCAGTTACGTTTGAAGATTATAAGGATTGTTTATTCAATAGAAACATTATTGAAAAAACTCAAAGGTTGATTAAATCTAAGAAGCACGATGTGTTTTCTATAAACCAAAACAAAGTGGTTCTCAACCCTTATGATGACAAACGTATGCTTGGGAATAGTACCGATACAAAGCCGTGGGGTTACGTATGCAATAAATGATTTATAGTGGGAAAATTATAAAAAAGAACGGTGAATTTTTTGGGACAGTATTAATTTCATTAACTGAATGTAAAGTTGCTGTGCTTCACTTTTTAATGAAACAATAGTGATGGATACACCACTACAAATTAAATTGGAAATTCAGGAGCAAATCCAAGTAATTTACGAGGACCATTTTAAAAGATCGATTATGTTCTTTAAAACCGAGAGTGGAAAAGAATCCTTCAATTTTTACTTAACAAAGATGATTTCGTTATCTCCGAAGTGATCATTTCATTTGTAACAACTCGTGGTGTACTCCTTGGTGTAAATGAACTATGCTGTTTGTTAGAAAAAGAAGAATATTGGAAAACTATGTACAGACAATTGTTAATATATGTAAAAAACGTAATTATGAAACACTAAATATCGATAAACTCGATAAAATTTTAAATGAACACAGTTTAGAACGTCAGGAAGCATACAAACTATATGTAATGAAACTAGCCTCAAAATATAATCCTGTTAAAATGTTCAACTTACAATATTCTGTAGAAAATATATTAAACAAATTTAGAAATATTCACACTTGGATTGATGAATTGATATGTGAATCGGCGTATGTGGCTGATTGTCAATTTGTTAAGATTATAGTCACTGTAATAATTTCAAAAAATATCGTTTACAAGTTTAATCCATCCAAAATTCAAAACATGCTGACCTCTGGGCATGGTTGAACGAAAACATTTCGAAAGGGAGGAAAACATCTGAGGAACCGCTCGGCTGGACTAGCGGACCAGAAAGTGCAAGATGGCCCTCGTCTAACTTAAATGATTATGAGAATACTTTATCTTTGTTAAAGTTAGTTATGCACGAACCAATTGTAAATGACTGTAAATAAATACTTGTAATATTGAATGTAAATCAGACTTAAATAAACCTATTTATTTATTGAATATTGAATATGTCCAAAATGTGATTTATAAAAAAAAAATCACTTTACAGATTGAAGCGTCATGTTAATGAAAGATTCATTGCACTTTATGTATGAACAATTCTCACGGGAAGTCTTGTCTCTTCTTTCATTAAATTTGCAAATCTGCAAATAGCGCCTCTTGCGACATCCGTTGTTAGATTCTCTTAAAGTTCATATGCTGTTGAACTCAAAGTGCTAACTTGCGTCTTATTATATATCCATCTCTTTCATTCGCTCTCTTTCTTTGTTTTCTCTATTTCAGAATTATGAAGTAGGATGTTTTAGCAGATTCATCACTTTTGATTACATTTAAACGTTGAGTGCCAGTTTAGAAAATCAGTTGACAATCTCGCGTACAACTAACTAAAAAACAAACAAACATGTCGAAACTATCTTTAAAGAAAACACCGAAAGTGACCATTTTAAGTGATGTCGTAATTCCGGTAAGTAATAATAAATTTCTATCAGTAACTAGTGAAATTACTATTACATGAAACGATAAAAAACAACTCATATATATAACAAATTTTTTTGTGTAGGCACCATTTGGATTGCAGGAAATGATGGAAAACGCGATAGATAATTCTTCTTCTTCTCTTTATCCTGTAAGTATCTATAACTCAGTTAGAAGAACTGCCAATTTACTTTTTATAGGTTATTATTAGTTATTACTTATACTAAATATGCATTTTATTTTTTCAGCCGCAAGAATCATTTTACGAAATGATATCGCCACCACCATTACAGCCCTCACATGATCTTCCTCAACCGGAAATCGTAGATTTGGACAACTTTCCTACTCCGATCCATGTGCCGGACTTCACCATAAATGTAAGTAATGACCGGTTGCACCAACACGACTTAAAGTGAACCTCAGCTTAAAAACAATTGTTGCTATGGTTTTAATAATTGTACCTAAGTTTTTAAGCAAGACTTAAATTTAAGTTGCGTTGGTGCAACCGGCCAATAATGTTTTTATATGTTCACATCAATAATTCTGTTTGTGGTTGCATGTATTAATTACATTATGTTTTTCATAGGCTGAACCAATTGGAAAAAGTTGGCGAAAGTTGAAGGAGGTGTACCAAAATCCTCCGATGAGGAAGATATGATATAGAAAAGATGAAGAGGACGAGGTGGCTGATATTAAGGCATCGTACAGAGGAAAAGTAATGGAGAATATTGAGGACAAATGGAAAGAACTGGAGGCACAGCAAAGTGAACTAAAATCCATTATAAAAAAATATAAACTAATGAAAAATAAAGTCAAAAAACAAAAAAATCATTATAGAGTTGGGTGAACTATATAAATTGTTTTCATAAGTTTTAGTGTTGTAGTGTATATTATTTTAGTTTTTAATCATTTGTATATATGTATATTTTTTTTGTCATTTTTTAGAATTAGTTTTTTTGTAATATGTTTTTTTTCTTATCGAAAAATAAAATTTTTTAAGTGTATTTTTTTTATTTTCTAATACCTTATACAGGTCGGCAAATAGTGAATTAAAAAAAAATGTAAGTGCAATAAAACTTAAAAATTGAATAACAAGTAGTTTAAAACACATGTCAATACAGTGCGTTTTCATTAGCGAAGTGTCTTTCAAATAATTTTAAGACAAAAAAACCAATATAATTAACATTAATTTTTTCAAACGTTAAAAAAGTTTTTATGTTACTACCTTTAAAACAAAAATAAATTTGAAGAAGCACTAACAAATTTAAACAATTTTTTTATATCAAAATTTTTAGTGATTTATTGTTCTACTATTCAAAGTTAATTCATGAAAGTCTTAATATTATAATTAGAGGTTTCTCTTCATTCTTCAATAAGATTTAATAGTAGTAAGATTCCATCTAAAATCTATCATACAATATATGTAGCAATACGTCTTTAACGATAAACATTCAATTTAAAATTCAAATTTCAATGCAAAACAATCAATGTCATGCAAGAGCAATAACTTTAATTTCAATATATTTGTTATTTATATTCGTGTTCAGCTTAAATAAACTAAAGCAACCCAGTTCATTACAATTAACAAATAATAAGACAATTGAGACTACAAATTTAATTTTATTAACAATTTTTAATTTCATACAATTCAATCGTATCAGACAATTCTTTCAATGATTTTAAATACATTTTTAATTTGTAGTTATAATATTTTCTTAGACGGTGTTTGTTTTTCATTCTTCGCCTTTTCAATAAATTCAATATTTGTAGTTTGACCAACAGGACCTCGACTAACCAAAAAATGACTGATCCGGATCTTATAGCTCCATTGATTTTATTGATGTCTTCAATAGAAATGATGTCAGTAAATCGTTGCGGAAGAAGGGTCTTGAATTCGTCGCACCGAACTTCAACTTTTTCTCCGTATATTGTATCGATTTTATTTAAAGACACTATCTCGTACTTTTTTCAACAATCAAATTACTGACACTTAAGTAGGGCAGTACATGTGCCGATTTGTTTAAACTTGCAAAGTATGACATTTATAAAGTTTTACTTGATTAATAGCAGAATATTCAATAAACCACCTCACTCGATTCTCCCTTTTATATCGATGTGAGATAGTACACATCGTTTTTTCACGAATAATTACGAACTCTTTAAACACCCCTGCATTTAAGGACTATTAACCTAAATCTAGATCAGTGCACTTAATTGAGGGCAAAGGTCTTTGACTTACCGCGCCTCCGTCCCTTTCTTCGTTCCGAGCCACCCCGAACGTCCCCGAGCGACCTTGAACAATTTCGATCATGCACGGACGCCCCTGCAGGCAAACGAGGACAACAGACATTTAAATATCCCCACTACAAATTCAAATTTCGCGCCAAAAGTGAGCCAGAAACGGTACTACTACACTACTATTATCACAACAATTTATGGTTTCACTATTAACAACACAAATAAACTTTAATTTTGTTCTTGCACAACTATCATGGTAATAACTACGACATTTAACACATTTAACACGTTTTTTTGCACAAACTGCACATAAATTGCTGAACTTTAAATCAGATCCAACTACATCGTCGGCTATCTTAGAGACCAATTTACAAGGTGTCCTGTAAGAAAAAATATAGCATTGATGCGCCACACACGTTATATTTAAATTAACTTAAAAATGTAAAATTTATCAACTTGCAAGCTACTAAAATGATAAAACTTGTAAAACTTTTAACGTTTTGCCATAAATCTTCGTACCGTTGGTAATGATTTACCCTGTATATAGTAATTTCTATTTTGCCGTGAAATATATTTGTGTCTTTTAATTTTATTTCTACACTCACGTTTAGTTTGCGTTTTTCCTTCTTCAACTTTCCTTTAATTTAGTTTTTTTTTAATTTCTAACTTTTTTCTTATACTACGAGTAATTTATTCATTGTTAAAAAGTTTTAACAACAATGTTAACATAAAATATATCATTGGATATAAGATAAACGAAACAATTTTAGTTTACACAACGTTCACATTCATTTTTGTTAAACACTTTCGGTTGTACTTTTTGTTACATTTCAAAACAATTTTGGTATGGTTACATGGTTATTAATTTAAAGTAATTTTCTTTGTTAACATTTTCTATTGTTTTCAAATTTTAAGGGTTCTTATAAACGATAATGAGTATTTTGGGTTAATATTTTAGTACTTTTGTATTTACAAGCTCTAAGCTTAATGGAACAACTTGTTTGCTTAATTTTACACTGTAGTAATAAGAAATTTTATAAGCCTTCAAGCATTAAGACGAAAATTTTACATTTATTAAAGCTTTCAAAGTATAGAAACGTAATTTATTTTACTTTATTACAATTACATTTTCAAAAAATTTCTGATGCATAATTTTTGTAATAGTCCCGAAATAAATAACTAAAATGTATTTATTTTTAGTTAAAGGTTTAAACCAAGTTACATGAACAATTTATTTTAAATCGGGGATCGAATTTAATTTATGTATAAAAGCGTAGGCGTAAACAAAGTATTCGCCATTTTAGTTCAAATGAAAAACCACAAAACCCCGATAGTTAAATTTATCATTAATCAAAACGAATTGGTTCAAAATCTATAAATCAATGTTCTATATAAAACGCTCCGTTAAACAAAATATAAAGTCCAATACTTTGTCGGGAGATTATGTAATTCTGCCAAAAATAAATTATAACTTTGCACAAACACCGCTATACATTTAAAACAATCTGGAATTAAACATCTTTATCAACTGCGTCACTTATATATTTAAATCGTAATTACTCGGCATTATAATTTTTCAAACAAACCAAATTTATAATTCTACTACGTACAGATAGCAAACAAATGGTAAAATCAATATACAAACAAAATAAAGTTCTAAAGGTGTGGCAAATTTAATTAATATTTTCCGGAAACATCATTTTCCTGCTTATTTACTTGCAGGAAAATTGAATTTTTCGGACTAGTACTGTAAAGGCTTTACAAGACGCAAAATAAAAAGATACTTTAAAAAAAACAATTTGTACAAACACTTAATATGCGGTATTGAACTTCTTATATTAGAAATATTGATTTCTGATAGTGATTTATAACCGAACCTCAAATTTTCAGTAAAAGTTTCAGTCGAAATCTCGTTGTCCGCGTGATCGTAGCAGATTGTAGATAAATCAGTACGTTTAGACGAATTATTGCCCATGCTAGTAGTTGTGTTTTTTGCTGGTTTTGATTATATTTTTATTGCTAATTTATCTACCTTATTTTGAATTGAATCATCAACATAGTTCTCAGCCCTTTTAAATTGGTATTGTTGTCCCCAGGATCTACTAATAAAGTTGCTAAATTACGGCGCATACAATACTCCGTGTATTCCACAGGTATAAGTAACTCAAGATATGTTCCCAGCAAACACGTTACGTACTTGTTACGTTTGCCAACATCACATATACGCAACAATATCTACTTTTGTTGACTACATTTTATAACATTTTCGCTACGATCCAACTGGTCTTAAACAAATTTGATTGTAGACATGTAATATAGCTAAACTCATGAAATTTAAAACTTGACACCACAATTTCTGTAAACAAAAGTTTGCACATTGTGAAGCGGGCTTAAGGGTATCATTTACAATTCTAACAGCAGGTAGTCTCAGCAGGGGTTATCTTATAGAAGGACTGTAGAATGAATCATTACACTAAGCACGTTTTAGAAAATAGGTAATTTACGTTGCTTACTTAATTTTTTTCTTTAAAGAATATATTTGAAGGTATCGCTAATTAAACACCATAGCTCGATTAATTATCGAATCAAAATTTTGTTTAGGAAATGTTTACAAAATAAAATTAGAAATAATTTTGATTTAAAAACGTCTACAAGCAATAACTTTTAAATTAAATCAAAAACTAAACATGGTTATTTGGGTTGACTGATTATTACTTATTTTTAAATAAATCTAACCTACTAATTATTGTAAGTTATTAAAAAAAATCATTAAACTTTCTATTCATAATATTTAGTCCTTACAAAATGTATATTTTATGACGTTTCATTTTTTTCTGTAGTTAATATAAAAAGTGAAAATAAAAACTAAGGCAATTCTTATTGTCAACGTATATATTTAGTTTTTTGACAAGAATTTATTACATAATTATAATTAAGATACCAAGTTATAGTTTAAAATTAAATGAAAACTTTTTTTTAAATAAAGGTATTACTATATAAATAAATATAAGAAATCAATAATGGGTGTGACCTCCATTATTATTGATACATTCTTGGAGGCGTCTGCTCATTGACGCTATCAAGGTATTAATATAAGGAGCAATAAACATGGTACATTCTCAAAGGAAAGGAACAACTAACCGCAGCGTCTATTGTATTATCGGTATCGCTGATGATAACAGCTTAGCTGTTGAAACACGTGTCGAGTCAAGTTTTGGTGCAGTTTTTGGTGTTTTTCTGCGCGGATGGTAAAATTCTAATAGTCAAAATTTTTAAAAAAAAAAAAATTACATTTACAACCCAACGGCTTAAACATAATAGCGGTTTCGGGACCGTAGAATTAGTAGGTTCTCTTTGTGTTCGTCTAAAATGTGGATTTAAAGCCATATATTATATTGCCAAGGGTAAAATCCCATTCCTGTTTGTATTTATAGGTGTTTTCTTTCCTACTTGAAATAAAGATAAATTATTATTTTACCAATTTACACCTTTATTACAAAAACATTTAATAATTAAGGCCATTTCGCTTAATTTAGTATGTAAAGCATTCGTGAACATCTAACTTGAAATTCGCGCTGGACAACGATAAAGTTATTGTTTAAGGACATCAAAAGTGATTGAAGATGCATTTGTTGTAGATTTATTGGTTTTCTTATTTTTAAAAATTATCCTGGTTTTATCAACTGGCTTACCCTTGGAACGTGAATGAGTATGATTATAATTCCGTTCGGTTTTTTTTCTTTTATATTATAAATTTTTAGTTGATTAATTGTCGTTACTGAGAAATTTTGCGCCCTTGCTTAGGCAATCAAACGTTAGTGTTGGAAATCGATCGATAGATGGCGTTGAAATTGACTTCCTTTCGCGATTAATTTAATTTCATTTTATTACTTGCAGAAGTTGTCGCTAACCATCTTGTAAAAGAATCTTCAAACGTGTCACTCTTGTCCGTCGTAGCCGTATCAGCGAATAGTTTTTTTTATCCTGTTCGACCAGTTTTAATTAGGAAATTTTTCTGCAGCATATGATGCTCCCGAACAACAAATAATTCGATTTGAAAGCTAAGTATCTTTGTCTTATACGTATAGTTTTAAAACTTCCATGATTATAATTACATGTGTATTAGAAACCGATCGTTGTAATTCGTAATTAATTCATAATGAGCGCCTCTTTGTGACAACCTTTGTGATCGCGGGACCTTATGACAAATCATTATCACATATGTTTGAGCCAATATTTCAATAGTAGTTTTGAACTAAAGTCATCTCTGAATAATTAAGGTACTTGTTATCGAAAAACGTGGATTACTTATTTGGTTCTTTATCGTAGTGTGTCTTTTTATTTTATTTTTGAAAAATAATAATGATATTGCTGTCAGATAAATAAGTAGCCAGGATTATATGAAATAATGATTTGTATTAGTTATTGCTATTAGTAAGTTAATTGTTAATGATCTTTTCATCACCTGGAAGTATAATTGTGTAATTCTATTTTCTTAACAGTGGACTTCTAGCAAATTATCAGTATTGAATTTTTAATTATTTCTTTTGAGTTTTCTTTTAGGACTTTTAGTTTGTAGCATAGCTCATCAATTTACAAATAAAACTTCTAAAGAAAAACTGAAAACTTAATTGGGAATATACTAGTGTAATTTCTATGTTCTCTGTATATTTATCTGTAACACAAGCTCAGCTTATCGAAAAAAATTATGTTTCTTTACGAAATCAATTTCTTGGTGTCTTAAGTCTCTACTACTTACGACTGACAACTAAAATCTTGTAAAATGGTGCTTTTTTGCCTCAGATCATTTTCCTATTACTAACATTGTCTCAAAATCGCCTAACCCCTCGTCAACACTAGCTATCGGGCATGCTTATACGGTCCCTAACGTTCTTCACAAAAGGTAGAAATGCAGTCACTCAGATTTTAATTAGCGCTGAATATTGGTATTCTGTTCATTTTTATGTATTGCTCTTTCTAATTCTACCTCATTTTAACAACATCCATTTGTTCATAATATTCTTTTATTTTATTTGAAGTGTGTGTAGTAAGCACAAGACGAAAATTGCAGTTAGATCTTCATTCATTTTAATAATGAACTTCTAATCTATTAGAAAATAAAGTAGTATAAAATATAATTGCTTAAACTTTAGAAGGAGTTAAAACGTAGGTATCTGTTTTTATACCCGTTTCTTTTGAACTAAACGACCGGGGCTCCCTACCTATATATACAAGTTTTTTAAGATTAACAGTCGAAATGTTCGAAAAAAAAAAATAGTTATAGATAATAAAATTTCCAACAACTTTCTCTTTGATAATTTATTAAATATTTAATACTTTGGGAACACTGTTAAAACAATTTTAGTGTCATATCTCTCAGTAATTACGTATCAGGTAAAAAGTAGTTTAAACAAAAAGTTGTATAAAATTAAATTACAAACAACTTTAGTTTGAATAAAAAAGTGTGTAAAATGAATATTTTTGCAAAATGAGGTGTTAACATATTTGTGTTTGGCATAAACTCCCAATGTTAATTATAAAGATGTGAAGTATAAATATTTATAATTGGAAATTGTAAATAACATTGTTCATATTGACTATTAAAAGTGGGATATGTTACCACGATATGTATTTCGAATTAACGCTTTCTGAGAAAATGTATTGATTCCCAACAATATTTACAAAATTTGGTTTAGGTGTATTAATTTGTTTCAAAACTTTTATTTGATTATTATTTGGAAAATAAATTCAAAAACTTGTCTAACGAATAAAACTTTGATTTTTTAAACGAGTTCGGCAAAACTTGTAATCAAACTTCTACAGCAAAAATAATATAAATCGTAAAAAAATCAATGAATTTAAAAGTTTCAAAATTAATTTTAATACTTTATTCATTAATATTGTGTATTTGTAGCAAAAAAAAAGTTGTTTTCCTTTCTTGTTAACAACAAACTCACAAATAATGTTGTAATAAAATAAAATGTAATAATTGTCAAATATATAAAAACATTAAATCTTCTCATAATTTACTTGACATTTCAAGCCTAATAAGTAAAAAATATATGCATTTTTTATCGTAAACACTAATTAAGAAAAAATTCAGATTTAATTTTTAAATTGGGACAAAAAATGTTGAATTTACAAATTTCTTTAGTTAATTACTTGATACAAACACGCCCTTTGTTTAAGCATTGGACAAACAACAAAGTTTTTATCAAATAGTATGGGATATTGTATAATCACAATCAAACCGCAATTTATTATTTTGTTACAAAAAACATCGGTTATTGTAAACACATCTTTAAATATGATCTTGTGTAGACTTGTGGATTTAAAATTAAATTGATTTTTTGCAAACAATTAATTTAAATTGAATGATGAAACATGATTAAAATAATCTCACCACTGGGGTAACAAGACTCAGCTAATTTAATTCTAATTAATTTAATCTTCATCGAGGATAATTGTTTCTTAAATCGAAAACTAAAAACCCCAATTAATTACACTATTGACAAAATTACGTTAAATCAAACTTGTTTACATGAAATGGTGGATATGAACTTAATTTTTCATTATTTTGGGTTTGCTTGATACTACATTTTTTATTTATCTTGCTACCGTGGAATGTGAAACGTACAATATTTTTCCGTCTGCGTAGGCACAAACAACTGGATTCTTTTATTAACCTACATGAATAAACTTATGTGTGGTGGAGTCTTTATCTAAGACCCAAAAGTATTTTTGGTAAACATGTTTATATTTTTATTATTTAATTGGTGTTTGGTGTTTATTTAATTTAAGGAGTTTTTTGTCTTTTATCTTACTGTACTTTTTGTTTTTACAAATATTTCACCAACATTTTGTACTATTAGTTTAGTTTCATACAAGTTTTTAAGAACGAAGGATGATTTAAGGATCAACTAATCAAATTCTGACTGTGTTATATGTTCCTGCTAATCAAAAGCACTGGAATTTAAAGTAACATTAGTGAATTTGATACAACGCTATTTTATGTATCTAACTTTAAATTTGGATCCAAATCTAATTACTCAATGTTTTAATAACTACTGTATAATTTTTGTGTATAACAATAACAACAAGTTTCTCGATCTTGTTTTTGTATAATAATAATTGTATGGTAAAACGCGCTATTGATTATCTCATTTCTAAAGATACACATCATCTAGCTTACAGATTTCATTAAAAGTGCTTAATAATAATCTTTATATAAAGAAGAAACTGCAAAATAATTTTTCAAACTGTTACAACTTTCGGCGAACAAATTTCCCGCTATTATATCAAATGATTTCTGATATTAATTGGAAGTTTTAAACACTTTCCAGATGTTGAAGAAGTAAAAACTTACTTTTATAGTATGTTACATACTGCTATGGATAAATGCATACCTAGGTATACTTTATATTCATAGGAAAAAAATTATCCTCCATGGTTCAATGCATCTATTATAAAGGATATTAAAACAAGAAAACGATGCCATCGTCAATTAAATAAAAAAATCGCAATAATGCATCTGCGCTAAACATGTTTCGTAAACTAAGAACGAAAGTTAAAAACGATATCGACCTAGAGTATAACAGGTATATTAATAATTTTCAAATTAATTCTACAAAATAACTCCTCAAAAATTTTGACTTTTTGTTAACACTAAAAGAGTGAACATTATATATTAGCAACAGAATGATATACAATAATTGCATTGATTCAGTTGATGAGATTGCTAATTCTTTTGCCGATTTCTTTTTAACTCTTTTAATTACCATCCAGTCTGCCTCTCACAGAGGATCTGCTTACTAGCGATTGTATAAGTATTCCTGAGTTTAATGAAAGCCAAGTATTGCATGTTTAAAAAAATGGCAATCTAAAATGACTGCTGGACCTGATGATATCACCATCATTTTTCATTAAAGATTGTGCCGTTGTACTCGTGTCCCCTTTGACAACTTTGATTAATATGTGTTTGAGGACAAAGCAAATTTCCCACTATCTGGAAAATCCTCAAAAGTATGTCCTGTGTGACACAAAAGGGTAACAGGTTGGATATCTCTAACTTTAGACCGATTGCAATTATATGTAACTTTGCAAAAGTTTTTGAGGCGCTTTTACAGAATTCTTTGTACTACGCAGTGAGTAATCAATTAATGACTCAGCAACACGGCTTTATAAATAAACGTTCTACTGTAACCAATCTTTTGAAATAACCCAGACCATAGCAGAGAATCTTGATAATCGTATTCAGACAGATGTTATCTATACTGATTTTTTAAAGGCATTCTGATAAACCTGATCACCATGTACTCCTTAATAAATTATCTAAGTTTCATCTTTCTCAATCTTTAATAGATTTATTACATTCTTACTTTAACCAATCGAACGCAAATATGTTGTTTTCAATGGTCATAAATCCTGTGAATATATAGCTACGTCTGGTGTGCCTCAATGCTCGAACTTAGGTCATTGCCATTTAACATGTTTATAAACGACATTATAGCTGGAGTAGACGTTGGTGTTCCCGTTATATGCTCATGATATGAAGCTGTTTCAGGCGATATCAAATGGTGGAGATTGTAATTTTTACAGAACAATTTGAACCGTATTACTAGTTGTGTAGAAATAATAAATCAGATTTAAACCTTGCTAAATGTAATGTTAAAAGCCAGAATGTATTCAGTTTGATTATAAAATTGGTTCAACCGCTACTCAACAGATCCAAGATCGGTTACAGACTGGAGTGATTTTGATTCTAAACTCTTTTGCACCTCTATTAATCACATTGTATCGCAAGCAAATCGGATTTATGGCTATATTGCAAGGTGTTCTAGGGATTTTACGAGTATAATTTCCTCGAAAAAGCTATTTACTGTAAGCTATTAATTATAAAATCTAAATATAAAATTTCAATGTAATAGCAAATATTAGAAAATTTAGTGTAGTAATCTTAATATTAATAGTGTAAGAATGATATTTTGCATATTTCCTCACGACGTACAAGCACCCTGGCATAACCAATAATAAGACCAACCTGAAGCGAAAAGCAAATATTACAATTACATTGCTGCTAGTAATACTGAAAGAAAATCAATAAGTACGTTAATAACTAAAAACTTGTGATCATCAGCATCTCGTAAGAAGCGGTCAATATCCCCAGCTTCTAAAATTTTTGGATTTCTTTGGTTGATGCCCTGTCAGACAATCTCTTCAAGTACGAAATTAATTTATTATACTTTGAGATATCATGATTTTTTTCTATATTTATGCAAGACTCTAATTTAGAATATGTTGACCAGAGCGTAGATGACTTTTTGGTTTCATTCAATTTTTTGAAATAAACTAACATAACATTTTCAGAAATACCAGCTTTGTTTTTTGCACGCCATATATTGAATGCATTATACTCTTTTTCATAAACTGCTTTTGATTTTTTAGGTAACAATGCATGTATTAATCCAGCCATTAAGCTTTTCCTAACCTAGGGTACAACAATGTTCCATTGCAGAAAACCAAACGATCTATGTACTTTTTAATATCAGTTTTTTTTTTCTACTTTAATATTAATTTCAAATTTGAATTCTTTAAATTCAAATAATTGAAATTTAAATGTTAAATGATCACAATAAAATTTAAATTTGCGTTAAATTTTCTTTTTGATTTTTGTAAAAGTAAAGAATACTAGATTCACAAAGCACTACTAGATTATCAACAATACTGAAAAATTTTATTTTTTTTTCTAAACCGTTAAAAATGGGTTAAAATAGAAAAATAGTATAAGAAATTCGTGGCTTATGGCATATTATCGCACTTTTGAACGCGTGCGATAATGTAGTGCCATAAGCCACCACATTTCTTAATGTACTATTAGTTAATTTCATATTTAAATCTGCGAAATATCCTTTCATTGTTTCTGATTTTTAAATTTTGGTGTAAAATTAATTCTAATCCAATTGTCACTGTGGAAACGATTTAGAGACTGTTGCACATATTAAGGAGGATTGTCAATTAACAAAGTTTCTAAAAAAGAGTTTTAAACATTTATAACTTAACGGAGAAGCAGTATTATGGCTTACTAATTCAAAGGACATCTGTCATTAAACAGCAACATTTTCTATTCTTTGTTTTGATTATCTGTTTTTCTACTATTTCGTTTGCTATATTTCTTTATCCTGCTATTTTTTTTCGTCAGTCATGACTGGTGCTTGGATCGGTCCATTATATGCCTGTTGTGTTTTTTTATATCTCTTATTTACTTCTGTAATCTTTACACACTTAATTCAACTACACAATTATTAATACTTAAGATGTAATGTAGGTTGGTATGTTTAGGCTTTAGTGGTTTTCAAACCTTGAAGCAAATGTTTTGCCAAAACGAACTATTCCACAATTTTACACGGTCTCTCACCACACTATACAGTTTTATACTCGATCTTCTGGGACATCATACATAAGACTTACATCACAATACAATAATGAAAATGTAACTTGCACAAATGTCGACTAAATCAAAGGAAAATCTGTCCGTTTTGGCAACCCATCTTGGTAAATGCATCCCATTCTGAAATGCAGTCACCGCTGCATTATTTTGGCTTATATTCAAAATAATTATAAATTCATTTTTTAATTTGATGGTTAGTATGGTATGGAAAGAAAACCACTGAATAGAAATGTTGAGTATGAATCAGTTTTGAATATTTTAGTTAGTAAGTTTAAATACGTACCAACCAAGTTTCTAACTCATCCTTTTAAATATACGGGTGTTTTATCTTAAAAGCGGCACAGTAGAAAATGCGCTGAAAATTTTAAGTAAGACTACTATTTACAAATTGTATTATTCTGCCGTTTTAGTTATGTATTTAGGCACACAACAATTTATTAATTCCTTGAAATTGTTCAGTCACAGAACACTAATACTAGTAACTAATTAATTAATACTAATATAAGTGTTAATTATTTACTTGCTCTTCATGGAACTGATCAATTAAATGGCTATTAGGTTGTTGGTGTTCCTACATACATAATTAACTTAGAATAAACTGTAATGTAATATCTCAAATTCTTTAAGATTTTGGTTATTGCTTCACAAATAAAACCCTTTCCACTTTACTTTACTTCTATTTATTAGTTAGTATACATTCTATCTCGTTCTCATGACACTTGTATTATGTTACTACTTAACATTTTATTATGACAATTTAAATTTATTTCTGACCTACGACTACTATGTTACTATAGATAAAATAAAAGAATTAAATTTCTTCTTTACACAATGCATTTCAGCAAAACATTTTAAACTGGGTCTTGATGTCAAACGTCACAGATTTCATTAGCGAGGCAGTTTAGTTTTGTTTTGTGAACGATTTCCCGATTTCCTTTCATAATCTTTACGTTTGATGAAATGTCCTATTACTTTGAAAGGTCCTTCCAAATTTCCTCACTAAACTTGTTACCTATCATCTTAACTAAAATTAAATTATCTTTCTCATATTTCACTGCATTAACATTCTTATCATACATAATTTTTTCTTGTGTTTCAACAGCTGCTGTCATCATCAGCGATACCGATACTAAAATTAAAAACAACGGGAAGCTTATATATACTATCTGCTTATCACGCATCGTTAAACTTAATTGATTCTTAGATAAGCTTAAATAATTCCGAAAATCCTAATGGACCGTTATCATCATAATTCATAAGCAAATTTCTGTTTTTAAAATTTCTAAACTTTCATAAGAATCAAGTTCGTTTTATTATCTACCCTCTTAATTAATTCAATGTCGCCTACTCTATGGCCATTTTCAAGCAATGCATGGCAACACTGGACCTATCTGTGCAATGATATTTGACATGAGCTACGTGCTCTTTAAAACGAGTTTTAATAGGTCTCTTGGTTTGCCCTATATATACTTGGTTACAGTCTTTACAATTAATTTTATATATTCCCGATTTATCACACATTTCTATTGGGTCTTTCGGATTGCCTAAAAGATTTTGCAAGTTGTTACTACTAGAGGTTACTGTTTTATAATCAAATTTTGAAAATATTTTTGAAGACCTTTTGTGTATGTGGGATAATTTGGTAATTTGACATATTTCTTATCTATTTTGCTATTACTAGTTCCTAACGTTGTAATGTTTCTAATGTTTAACTTATGTTTATTTTTTCTAATTATGTTTGTGACAATTGATTCTTGAAAACCATTGTATGATGCAATCTGCTTAATATTTTGCAGTTCTTTATCAAAGTTTTGTTTTGACAATGGGAAATGTAATAATCGGTGAAAATCAAAAGTTAAAAGATGCAAGTTTATGTTGCATGCTATGGTTGGAATTATTTGTTATAAACCTCATAGTGTTAGTGTCTTTACGATAAATATCTATATCTAGTTTGTTGCCATTTCTTGTCACTAAAGTGTCTAAGAAAGGTAACTTAAGGTTTGTTTCTGTTTCATAGGTAAACTTGATCGCCTCAAATTTTGAATTTAAAATTTCTACAAATTGCTGAGGGCTGTAAACTTTAGTGTCGATGACTGCAAAAACATCATCTACATATCTACACCAAATTCTAGGAAAATATTCTAAATTATTTTTTAAATCAGTTTCAAATTTACCCATGAACAGGTTAGCCATAAACGGAGATAAGCTGTTACCCATTGTTGTACCATAATTTTGTTGATAAATATTATTGTTAATTTGAAAGTAGGTTTGACTCATACATAATCTTGCTAATTTAATAAAATTATCTACTTTGAATTGTCTAAATGATTTTGGTGTAACATATCTTTCAAATAATCTAAAGTGATATCTATCGGAACGCTTTGGAAACAATGGAACATACATCGAATGAAACTAAAACTTCGTTCTCAGTCAGCTCAATGTTTTTAATTTTTCAATAAAATCGTATGAATTTTGAACAATGAAATTTGATTGTTGATATTCAAAACTGTTGAATTTATTTGACAACCATTTGAGATATCGGATAAGTAGAAGCATTAATACCTGAAACAATGGGACGCATTGCTTTTTCCGGGTTTATGTATCTTAGGTAAACAATACATTCTAGGAAGAACCGTTAGATACCCGTTAGTCTAAATCTAAGTTGGTATAATATTTTACACAGATCTATTTCCCGTTGTTTTTAATTTTAGTATCGGTGATCGTTGATGATGACAGCTTTAGCTGTTGAAACACGTGTCCGAGTAAAGTTTTTGGTGCAGTTTTTGGTGTCTTTCTGTTGGTTAAATAGACGCTGCAGTTGGTGTTCTTTCCTTTAATTAATTAAATTGTTTCTGGCGTCATTATGCGCTTTTGTAGATCTAAATTTAAGTGCACTTTTATAATCACCAAAAATTATATAAAGGATCGAGTTCTGAAGTCAAATTTGTAGAGTTCAGACTTAAAATTAAATAATAATAAAAAAATATGCGTATAATTACTCCTAAAAGGTAGACGATCACATTAAACCGCTAGTTTTTGTATGTAATGCTTTTCCTCTCGAAATATATCGAGAATTCTCCGCCTTAAATTTTATTTTTTGTTTGAACTAATGAAATATAGTGATGCAGGGACACTTGTGTGTGAACCTTGTAACGTGTTACTAGAGGTATGTACAATGTATGTTTAAATTAGTTTTGGGGATGCTTTTATTTTGAACCAGATTTAAGTTTGCCCTTTTGCACGTTTTTAGTTTTACCTTTATACGATTGTTTAAAACCACAATTATAGAAAAATTAATCTAATTAAGAACCGCTAATGTAGTTTCTTTTGTCTGAAAATATATTACGTGGAGAATCGTCTCGCGCGTATTTTCTTTTGCAAAACGCCCCTCCATGAAGCGTTCCGTCACCAATTTATCAAAATGTTTTTATATTAAAGTTTAATTATATTAAGTTCATATATTGCTGCGAGGAAACAATAGATAAAATATAAGTTAACAATGCTTAGTTCAGATTGTAAAACAAATCACTGTCGTGAGTGCTAAATTTGGGCGCTTTCAGTCTATTTAGAACATAGGAAGGGGATTTTTACTAACAATGCAACAAGATGTGGAACGCTACAAATTATTATTTGTTTTAAATCGTTTGTTTAAGGGTCGTTTACATCTATTTGAATTGAATTAACGTACGTAAAATTAAGAATTGGCAAATGTTTAGAACAATTCCGCTAACACTTTCGTACGGAAAATTAACGTGTATAAGAAATTGTTGTGTCAACTTCAACTTAAGAAGTTACTAGGACACTTTTATTATGTTTGTATGCAGTTTTACTCATGAGTGATTGTAAAGTAATGTTCAATGAGAACTTCTTAAGCTAACTTAGTAAATGTAAGCGGGAAAGCTTCGTGCGTTGATTCTTATTTTTTTTGTGTCTGCATTGATTTAGTTTAACTGGATGTAAAGGATACTTTTACTTTGAATCTGTTTGTACTAACTTTTACAAGTTGGGGAACGTTTGTGAATGAAGGCTCTTATCGATGTTGTTTTTTGATATATTGATTTAGTCTGAATCGGATGCGTATTTTAAGCCGCCTGGTAACGACCGTTGGTTGACTTAATTGTCCCACCTGGTTTGTTGCAAGTGGGAGAAGCTGTACACCTCCACCGTGGAATTATTTGATATTTTTGATATAACAAACGTTGGGGAGTGTTCGTCAGAAAGGGATCGGTTCAGCTGCCTGGCAACAACCGTTGGTTGACTATGTCCTAGCTAGTTTGATGCAAGTGGAGTAGCCATTTCTCCCCGACTTAATGCCAAAAGAGAGAGAGGTTCAAGCCGCCTAGCAAGAGCTGTTAGTAGACTTAATGTTCTAGCTGGTTTGATGCAAGTGGAGTAGCTTATCTCTCTCTCTCAATTTAACATGAAACTTTTACTATGACATTTATTGTCATTGAACTTATTATTTACCTGTTGATACAAAGAATATCAAAACAGAGGTTATTGATTTATGATCTGATTTTATTTTGATATGATATTTATTATGTATATGCAATGTATTGTTTTTTTTTGTTTTCTGTGTTTTTTACTAAATATGCGACAAACGAAGTTATGAAGCTATTTGATGATTATTTATTCATAAGAATTGAAATATGATTGAACATATCTTGTTGCAGTGTTTTATTTGATTTGTTAATATTTTGATTATTGACATTTTATGTGTTATGCCTTTATGATTTGTGTGTTATTTGTGTATGTCAATGTACTTTTCAGGTTTTCCTTTTTGTAAGCAACCTATGCAGGAATTAAATATTAAATGTTATTGTGGTTTGCATGTGGGTTTTATTTAAACTATTGGTTTATAATACATTATCCAAAGTGGAATCAGTTCTCATTCAATCCGAATCTATCCAAATCTTGTAGATAAATTAAAATAATCACAAACGTAGATCCTTTCCATTTTATTTATTTGACGTATCACAACTTTCTTTTGTTAAGGCCAAATTTATTAACTTTATTTGTTTTGGAGGGTTACTGACTTTCAATTTTATGTACTACGACATGGGTTATAGTTGTCACCTCTGATACTGTGACTTGTTTTGGAATTTTGTCATATGTATCACTACAAATTATTTTAAGAGTTTACATTTTTGCCAAACACTAATTCAAAAGGCGCATATTGAGTTTCAGTATGCACAGTGGTATTATAGTTGAAGCAATCAAAAAGGTACCTAAGAGCTCAATTAAATGTTTGATTATTACATATTGTCCTTAAATACGCCTGAAATCCTATTCGAATTTTCCAGTGAACCTATACTCGTGATGATAAGCTGTGGAGTGTAAAATTACTTATATGAAATAATTGATACTTCTTCCATAATTGATAAAATAAACTCTGTTCCTCTATCAGTTGCTATTTCCTTTGGAACACCGTATCTTAATATAAAATTTTCAAATAAAAAGCTTTAGCTACTTTGACTTTTTATTTTCTATTGGATGTTTCTACATATTTTGTAAATTCACACTGTAATGTTAAAATATAAGAAAAATTTGAAACATCTTTTCGATTGGTCCTACAATATCGAATATACCTTTTCAAATGAAGAACTTGAAGTAGCTGTTATTACCACAGGTTCTTTTTAATATTTTTACTGTATTTTTTGTTCCTTGACACAACTATTACAATGTGTTTTACAAAGTTACTAATATCTTCTGTCATTCTTTCAAAATAATATTTTTTGATATTATTTGTCATCCTTTTTATTCCTGCATGACCGCTTGACGGTAGCAAATTAAAATTATTTAAAATTACTTTCTTTAATTTGTCGTCTGTTACTTTTAACATTATCTTTTGGCAAATACATTCTTGGTAATACATTTTTGATTAGAACTGGGTGAAAGTGCACTTTTGTTAAATGCATTAATCGTGTTAACTAACTTATTGATTTCTTGTGAATTATTCTTATTTTTTATAATTACCAATTCTTAAACTTTTAATTCTTTACTTAGTAGTTGTAAATCTTTCAACAATTCTGCTTTGGTGCAATTGTTGCATTAGGCTTTTATATACAAATTTGATAAAGATAGTACATAAATACAACTATTATTCGATATTTTGTATTGTGAATTTTCAATTTTTACTTTCCTCTGATTTTGTTAAAATAACTAATTCGACACTATTAACTGGTTTCTTGAGAATTTCAACAACACTTGGATGGCCAACTTTATATCAAATTTCGTTAGGGTTATTGACTGTAGAATTATTCTTGATGTTTTTTCATTTGCGCTCTGGTCATTACACTCACTACCTTTTCATTCATACGTTTCAATTCATTCAATGTTACTGTCAACACCCATTTTCTTTCTAAATCATTCGTGATATTTCGTTAGCATTATTAATAGGAATACGTGACAATGCATCTGCAGCTGAATTGTCACATCCCCTTACATATTCTACTGTAAAGTCATACTCCTCTAGACATTATCGAAACTTTGTAAGTCGTTTGACGGATTGGTGTAATTAACAAGTAAACTAATGGACGATGGTCTGTCTGAATTTTAAAATGTCTACCATAAGATATTGCCTGGAAATGATTTACGATGCACATAATTCTATTTCGATAGTAACGTACCTTATTTTCTGCTTTTTATCTAAAATTACTGGCATGTTACTGGTTTTCCATTTTGATTTGCTAATACCGCTCCTACAGCTAATCCTGATGCATCAGTTTGAATAATAAATTCATTATTTTCAGAGAAATTTGGATATTGAGCACAGGTGGTTTAATAAGAGAATTTTGAATGAAAGATCTTTTTACACTTTTTAGTCTAAGCAAATTGTACATTTTTCTAGTAATGTGGCAATGAGCGCGATTAACATCCACTCTGTTTTGCTATTGTGACGGAATTATTTCCATTGGTGCTTTGCGCTATTACACTTCCTTTTGACACCGCTTACCCATTTTTAAATTTTTTCGGCTGCACTACACGAACACTCGTTTATTATTAGCACACATCAAAGATAAATTAACAAACGTCGTTTGAAGATTTACGTTTTTCTGGCACGTTTAAACAAGGCAAGGATCGCCATGTAATGTAACGTCCAAATTTTTAGATTTTCGTTATTGTTTCACAAATAAAACTCTTTCCACTTTACTTACTTTCTATTTATTAGTTAGTATACATTCCATAAGTGTTCCCCTCGTGACCACTTTATGTCTCCTTACTTACTTACTATTTTATTACTATTATACCTACTTAAAAACATTCTCTCTCTCTCTCTTTTAATACATTACTTCTATTTCTACTACTATACCACTACAAAGCAAATTTGTAAAAAGGTAGCCTTATTTAAATTTTTTAATCTTCGTTTTATTTTTTTATTTTTATTATTTTTAACTTGTGTTGAGCTTGTCTGCAAATAGTTGCAAGTTTGAATTTCTTATAATTAAATATTTTTCTTTTTTTTTTAACTTGTTGGAATAAATTGATACCATTCATTAGTCTCAATGAAATAGAACATAAAATTGCTGTTGTTCACTTAGGAAGTGTTCGCCATTAAAGATACAATGTTGTCATTTAAACCACATGAAAATGGATAAGATGGTATATAATTATGTCGTTTAACCTGTGATAATACTGCTGCAAATACGTAATACATATCTGATTTGTTTACTAAAGTAATATAGATAAATAAACTGCTAATAGATTTCTTTTTAAATTGCTAAAAAAACTTGAATTCGGAGTTCTATTATATTTATGAATTCTGGACCTAATACTACAAAAAAAATGTTGGTTAGTTTTATATATATTTTATTTCTAATTTGACAGATAAATTTTAATATTAGAATTTTGGTCTTAAGATTGGAGCGTAAAGGCAACTGTCACAATACAGAATCGACCAGAAATACACAGTGTTTCAAGAAGTTAATAATTAAACGAAACGCTGTTTACAGAGATTATCAAACTAAGTTGTTTATGATCTTAATATTATTAATAAATAAAATAAAATAAATAAAAATAAATTGTAAAACGTCTAGGTAGCATAAAACTGCATTTTGAGGAAATTGTAAATCTTAATCAATTCTGTATAGTTTTTAATTGAATGTTTAAAATTTACTGTTTTTTAATCGTAAATTTAGCTATTTATTAATTGTATTTGTCAGACTGTTTCTAAAATTAAAAATCGGCCTAATCGTTTTAAAGTATTCAAATTTTTTTATCTTGTGTATTTTAGATAGAAAAATAAAGTGTGAGATTGTATATCCTGTTGGGATTAAATAGTTAACTTTTTAAATAATTCTCTAGTGTTGGTGAACAATTTCTAAATTTTGTTGTTAATTACTTACATTTGTCAAATTTTAAAATCTTAAACTATCTGTGTTGGAAAAGTCATTAGTAATTTTGATGTAGTCATTGTTAGTGATGGCAAAACCGTCGAAAACAAAATCGATTAATCGGTTAGTACTCGAAAGTCGTATAAAAATTAATTTTTAACTGTTCCCAAATTGATTTTTAAAGTTCGCAAATAGAAAGTAACCTACTAACTTTCTTATTTAAATAGAAAGATAAATCTAGGTTCATTTAGTTTTAAACTGTTTGAAAATAATTAAACCATTACTCCCTGACGTTGTTAAATACGTTTTGAGGTTTTATTTGTCGTAAGACGACTTAATAAAACAGAAAATTGTTTCACAACAAAGAAAATATAATTAAATATAATTTCATAACAATTTTTGATATTTTTATATTTTTTACATTTTTACTTACAATGGATCATACACAGCTTAAAATTTTAAGCTGCAAAGTGAAAGTTCCCGAGAGGGGATTAATGGCTTACATGTATATACTATTACAATTAACCAGTATCTTAAAATTTAAAATACTTATAGTCAAAATTTTTTTAAAATATTCTAGAAAAAAATTAATGCAATGGTTATAGTTTTCTACCTTTGATCAAGATGGGTAAAAAATATTTAAAGTATTTTTAGATTTTCTTTACAAGTTTTACGTTAGCCAAAACTAACCATGTACAAAGTAGCAATTCGTACAAAGCAATGACAGTTTTGTGCTAACAAGTGTTTAAAATACATAAACAACAAGAAGATTAAAATAGTGAAACCTTAGTTTGTTAGTGCAACAGGTAAAATTTGTCAATGTTTGCATTATAAATAGAATATTATAATTTTTTTTAATTGTTTTCTTTAGTGATCGATAATAAAAAACAATTATTGCATTATTGATAATAATTGATGTTTATTACCTTAGTAGCCATTCGAGGCAATAGCCGAGTACTAAAATTCACTAGCACAGATAGTCACTTTCTGTGCGAGTCATCTACACTATTTTTTCCAATGACCTTAACTTTAGTAAAGACAAACACTTAATTTAGGATAAAATTACATTGTTAACATTCTATAACAAACTAATGTTTTATACAAGACATTGTAACAGGTGAACCGTAATTTTAGAATGTGGCTAATATTGTCAAATTTCTTTGATTTCAGATTGTACGGAAAGTGTCACTTTGGTATATGGTCGGGAACATATATTCTCAACTTGTTTCGGTTGAATAATAAACTATTATACCAAGCAATTGGAAATTTATGATTTTATTTTACTAAATATCCACTACAACCTCCGCTTCTAATGGTTTTAAACTGTCAAATTTTTCTGGTAGGTTGAGTTAGAATGATTCGTCATCAGTCTGTTCTTAAGAGTCCCTTCTACCCTTTTGCTAAAATCGTTATATCAAATCACTAAGAACGATACTATTTTTTTATAGAAAGAATGTTAAAACAAGGTCACGGACACGTTTGAAAACTAGTTTCAGGGGTTTACCGTTCTGTAGTGCTGCTTTGATAAAGGACAACCATATGTTTTCAAAGGACAAAATAACACCCTTATATACAATTAAATGTTTTAAAATATTATTTTCATGATTCAATGTTCTTTCCAACTCAGTACGGACGCTTTATTTTAATTCAAGATCAATTAATAAATTGGGAAGAATTCAATATTTCACTACAAAAGCTGCAAAAACAGTCTTATTTTCAAACATAATTATAACAAATGAAAATATTTTGGAGAAAAAAAGTTCCCGCGACATAAGTTACGTGACAAATCCATGTTATGATAGTAAAATCCAAAATTATTTTTATCAAAACTGTAGCCTTAGAGTGTTTGTCGTGACATAGAATTTTACATGAGAATTGAAAGGTAGAGAGGACTTTTTATAATTTCGTTAACAATAAATAATTATGTAATTGATTACTTGTGTTGTAAATTCTCAAGGTGAATAAATGTTACCTTATCATCTTCGAAATTCGCTACTACTGAATGTTTGATCATAAATTGTTAATCAACAAGGTTTTATAAAAACAGTAAACTGTTGCATCGGATTCGTATGTTACTGACCTCGTTGTCGTATTTTTGCAAAAAAATTTTAATGGCATTCTTGGTTAAGACAATAGGGTTTCATGTCCTTCATTGCAGTATACTGTAATTTTTGTAAAAACTTCAAATTGTTTATTGTCATTTGAGTTTTTAAACAGGGTAAAACAATTTTTCTTATTTTTTTTATCGATGCATGCTTTTAGCACTGGAAGAATGGATTTTTCTAAATATATGTTGTCATCACATACGTTACTCAAAATGTTAAAATATAAAATAATCGTCTTCATAAATTGATTTAATGCTACGATTTCCTATTAAAAAATTCATGGTAAACAAATTTATGGGTAAATACATAAGCACAATTTGAAACCATTATTTTATTAGTCTTATTGGAATCCATGATTTTGTGTAATTATTAGGCATTGCTTTTAAATTGTCAAATGAATCACAGATTGTGTATGATTTTAAGCTTCTGTAATCACTCAAGGCCTAAATTTCCAAACCCTTCAATTTTATCAGACAATCAATTATAAAACAAATTGGGCAACAATGCCATTTTATCAAAATTAGAATACATATTTTAATAATGCTTATTCTCTCGGATATTTTTTGTAACCCTTGTATTATTAGCGTAAATTACATTATTTGGAAAGTTTTTTTAATTTAATTTTTTAAAAGATAATTATTGTTTGAAAATCAAAGTGAAATTTTACTAAAAGAATTTCAAGAATTGGAAATTCAAAAACATGGAAAATAGAATGTTTAGTTTTTCAAGTGGTACAGGCAAAGTTTCTATTAAATTCTATAATGTGAAAGAGGACTTTAAAGTCGTCTCGCACAACTTCAGTATTCCATATAGTCCTTGTAAGAATTTTTCTAAAGTTCCCTTCGTAGTCACAACAATTATATGACAAAACTTATAAACCGATGGCCTTTTCTTGTATAATGCCAATGCCATTACTTTGCCTTTGATTGAGTATCTAATAACAATAATAATTCGGTTGCACATTTTGTTTAAACGTCCATTAGCACCATAAATCAGCACCATTAAAATGCTGCTGCATATCCTGTAGTTATTATAAATTTGTTAATACTGTAGGCTTCTTAAATTAGAGTTTCTTGTTTTTTTCCAGTCATAACATAATCAAATCTTTTCTTTTTAAAGAGTTTAGAGGACGATGTCTGCTAGTGGTGGTTTTAGGGTTTGCAGCTGAGAATTGCACAAAAGATTTTTCCATTCTTCTGAACTTCACCAAATAACAAATGATAACACCACAACATTACAAACAACAAGATAATAAACGACAAGTACATAATAAAACAAATAACAGAATACAGAAAATGTTCCTAGTTATACACTAGGGATTTTAGTAAATATTTTATGACAACGACATTTGTTGCCTGGAAGAAAATTTTAAAGGTAACCATGGTAGTTTTATTCAAGAATATTTAGAAATGTTTCGACGTCAGTTGGATGTCTATGATTTTGATTTAACAGCATCTCATGACAATTGAAAAGCCATGTTATAACGGCCATCGTTATTATTTTCTAAATACACAATAATAAACAAATAGAAAAACAATTCAAAACTGCACCAAAAAAAAACTTTACTCATGTTTCAATAGCTAAGCCATCATCAGCAAACCGATACTAAAATTAAAAACAATACAAAAGGTCTTCAAAAAAATATTTTTAAAATTTGATTATAAACAGTAATCTCTATCAGTAATAACTTGCAAAATTTTTTTAGGCAATCCGAAAACCCAATAGAAATGTGTGAATAATCGGGAATATATAAAATTAATTGTAAAGACTGTAACTGGCATATATGGGCAAAACCAAGAGACTTATTTAAACTTCAGTTTTAAAAGCACTTAGCTTTTGTCAAATATCATCGCACAGATAGAACCAGTGTTGCCATGCATATGTTGAAATGGCCATAAAGTAGTTCATAGAATTAATTAAGAGGTAGATAATAAAACGAACTTGATTCTTGTGAAAGTTTAGAAATGTTGGCTAACAGAAATTTTCTTATAAATTTTGATGATAACGGGGTAATTCCTTATCAAAAAAAGAGTCTTTTATATAAAGATACTCATCGGAGCATCCTTGATAAGATACAGCCTTTTAAAAGCCAATAATTAATTTGGTTTACCTCATTGTTGAAGAGTGGAAAACGCAACACCTAAAATTTATTTCCAATGTACTCTTTATCTTATTATCTGTTTACTATTTAAAAATTTATTTCTAATAGTTTGTTTCATTCTAAACAAAAATGTCTCTTAAATTTTTTTGCCCAAATTAACCAGTTCACAGCAAAAAAATATTTACGAACTACAGAGATACATCGGCATAAAACGAAAATGTGAAACTAATTTATCTTTAGTAGGCCGCTTTTAGTGAGAGGACAATTAAGTTGGTAACACGCTGTCAGTTTGTAAATTTTTAAAGTTAAATTAATATTTGTGTGTTGTTGCCAGGTTCTTAATTTGTTAGTTAACCATTCATTTGTTATTAAAATGGCATACACAAATAAGAAATGGGCTGATATGCATAATTGCTTGATATCAGTCGCAGGAATGTTGAAGCTTCTAGAATATATGCTGGAAAGTCGTATCTCAATGGCAGCTTCCTTCGCATAAAATATTTAAGGACTTTATCAACGATTACGAGAATATGGTTCATTCAACAAAAAGTATTGTGGTCGCTTATCGGAGAAGTTAGAACACCACTGTTGAAGAAGCAGTAATAGAAAGATTGCTTTTGAGTTAAATGTTGATCATATGACAATATTTAAAATTTTAGAAAAACAAACAACTCTTATACCCTACCATCTTTACAACGAGTATAGGCACTGTTACAGCGAGATTTTTCTCCGAACCGTCCTGAATTTTTCAATTAGGATGCTGGAAATAATTAAAAAAATAATGACGATTCGAAGACGATCTAATTCTACAGACAAATGTGTATTTTTTAATTTTTAAGTCATGTTTGGGTTTTAATTTACCATTTGGCTTTAATTTCCGGTTGCAGCTCAAACTTGTTTGCACAACATAGTAGGCCTAAAACAAATTTTGGGCACCATTTTTAGCTTTGATGTGTCCTCTTACCCATATCCTAAAATTTGATGACCATATCATCTACAATAAAGGAAATATGACAATTTTTTTAAAATGCACAATTTCCTGTTTCACCCTGTATCTGTGTGATGGTATCGATTTAAATTAAGACAAACGTAGATTATTTTTGGGCAGATAAATGCGTAACTCTTTTCTCCCCATTTAACCGAGTTGTATCTCTAATAATTTCCAATATCCCCATGTACAACATTTTATACTGGACACACTGTATAAGCTTCCTATTGTTTTAATTTAGTATCGTGTCCGAGTAAAGTTTTTTGGGGCAGTTTTTGGAGTTTGTTAAATCGACCTGCAGTTTAGGTTCCATTCTTTTGATGTTCCGATTTTTCTGTCTAATTATGCAACACTCAGTTTTATTCCCGTTTTTCTTCTTTCTTCTCATTGATTTATAAAATTTCGGCTTCATTTGCTACGCTACGATTTTAAAACATTCATTGTTATTTGCTAAATATCGGCATAACGTCGTTAATAACTATTACACACTTAATCAATATTATTACATATAAATACTATGTGGGTAAGCGATCGGCATGTTTACGATTTAGTGATTTTCTTAAACTTTGAAGCAAATGCTCGGTCAAAACGAACCATCCACAATTGCACACGGTTTCATCCCCACATTATAGCGGTTCGTACTGATCTTCTGGGGCACTATACATAACACTTTCACCACAATACAATAATGAAGACCCCTATGACAATCCCCCCACTTTGGCATGAAATTTTGAGGTGAGAGCTATTGGGAAATAGAGTTTTAGAGTCAAATTTGACATTAGACGATGTTTCCCTAAAAATAAAATTGCCTAATTTTTTGGGATTTTGTTAAACAAACAGAAAAGAAATTATTTGAGGTGACTTCTGTTTTAGTGGAAATACACTGTCTGTAGAGTTTTAATCCACAAACTGTTGGAATTTATTGTAAATAGTGGTGTGTGGTACATAGTTCAAATTTAGTCAACTACTATTTATCATATTTCTTAATTGTGTTCTAATTGTTTTACGTATACCTACAGATCTAAATATTATATAAATTGTGGATGCTTGTATACTGATGCCAATAGCTATAAAAGGAAAAGAGCAAATTTTGTCTGTTTTATAACTTTTATACCAAAATTAGTTATATATATATATATATTTTAGTATAAATTAATTTTTATGTAAAATAACGAGTTGCTGCACACATTTAGCATATTATTATGACGTATCATTAACTGTCTAACATTTTAACATCCCTTTACCAACAGTACTTAAATTATACTTACAAGAACTACATATCAAGCAAAGTAGCAAAAATCGTTAACATTGAAAAAGTAAATTTTTACTATGTAATAATTGCATGTTCTGGATTTAATTTTAAATGTTAGAATGTAATAAAGTTTACTAGAAATGAACACACTATTATTATTAAAAACCAGTAAAAACAATAATCAAAAATTGTTTGATACTAAAAGTTCATTTGATATTTATTTCCAAAAGCACTTATACAAAACACACTAAGTATAAACTTGTAATTTCTATTGTAACAATAATATCGTAAAAAACAAAATTGTTACAGTAGCATGAAAAATAAAAATAGTATTACTACAACTTCAGTATAAGAAGCCACACTACAGCATCTCTAGGGTTTAATGTATACGTTTACCAATTCCTATATCAAATTCATTCCATTCACGACATGGAAAATAATAATTCGTTACCCAGACTAACAAATTTTCACTGTCAATTCGTTAATTTATAGTAAACTTTTAAATTGAAATTAATTAAATTTATGTTTCAGATGAATGAAGCAATCAACATTAAATAAATTTATTAATCGCCATATAAATCTGTAGCAAATTACTTTTAGTTCTATAAAGGTTAATAACAACACTCATTCTTAGTAGATATTCATCTGTTTATGAATATTCTACTAGGAACAAGACATGAACAACTCCCAGCACCGAATTAGTTTCAGCACAAAAGAATTACATTAACATCGAAATTACCGTCTGCGTTTTGCCAATGAAAAGACTTTGAATATTATAAATTACTGTTGTTAAAAATATCGATATTAATGAATAAGAAACATAATTTATGAAGGTTCCAAATTTTCTTAACAAATCAAATTACCTTTAAATTAATTAATTCAAATCTAGTTCTGTTGTAACAGAGATTTAATTTTTAGGGTGCTACTTTCCTGGACAATTAAAAATTCTGTTTCTACCTTACCTTCTACTTTATTTTAATTTATAAGAATTAAAAATATGTTCATATATCTCAAAATGGGATTCTGCGATTTTTTTGTGAAGATAGAACTCTACTTGCACGTTAGAACTTTTTTTTTTCAACGTAACATTTTATATCAATTATTTAACCTGAGTAATCGATGCGTGCTAAATTAAAACTTTGGTTGCCCCTTAAATTGTGTCACAGCGATAATAAAATAAAAATCTTATTTACTCCTGTTTTTAAGACTTTAAATAAATTTTGACAAATCAGAAGTGAATGTGTTATACAGTAATTATTTTACTTTTTAATCATTATAATATTGTTATATAATCCGATTACATCCATTGTTACGGTGCAGTATTACACCTACATGTTGTTAAATCTTTTGGTTGTTTTAATTCTTTTCGGGGAGGAAGTAAAATTCAAGGTACTATACGAAAATTATTTAATAGCTTATTGTAAAAACAATTAACTTTTTAAGCTTTCTTAAATGTTCTGTTTTTCAATTACCGTGTTACTGTGATTTTAAAAGTATTTATTTTGTGTTAAGTAGGCGATACATTTTGTATTAAACCATACGTACTACTGACCTGAAAATATCTTAAATTACATGTTGTAAAACCATTGGTTGCCTTAATTTTAAGGAAGTAAATGCAAGGTACCACACGAAAATTATTTAGTATTCAATTTAAATGACAATCATGAAACAATATTAAAACTTGGTGTTTTAAAACTTTTATTGTAAATTTTATTTATTTTTTGAGTGTAAATGATGATAGCTTTCTTTCCAATTACTGCGTTACTGTTATCCTAAAAGTATTTATTTTTGTGTTAAATAGGTGATACATTTGAATTAAAAAAATACATACTACTGGACCTGAAAAAATATTTTAAATTGGCCTACTTGACTTTATATTTAATAAAGTTATACAAATTACTACGTCAAAGTTAATAAATTATTATGTTATGGTCTTATAGTTTATAATGTTTTATTTAACCGCAAGAATTTGAAAATTTTACTTGCACTTACTTCCTTTTTTTATAAAATGTGCCAAAAAATGAGGACGTTTTGTACTTCAGTTTGCAATTCATAACTCTAACGTGAAGCGCACAATATACGAAGAAATAAAATCAATTGTTTTTGTTTTCTTTTAATTTAAAGTCCTAATGACATTAATACAGTTCTTCTAATTTTTATACTAATGCTGTAGCATAGATATTTGACATTCTACAGCTAATTGATAAGAACCGTTTGAATGTCTCGGAAATGGTAAAGGTGAATTTTCAATATAGGAGCATTTCACGCCAAACCAGCTACTAAAAACTTGACTTTTCCGATTTGAGTAATTTTTCGTTATGTTATACCGATATGTGGTGTCAACACCGATACGAAAGACATTTTAATTACTGAGTTACAGGACTGTGAAATACCTAGTTTTTTGAACTTGTAACTGGAATTAAACAAGCAGTAGGATAAATACATAATTGTTGAAGCCTTTAATTAAATATTCAAGTAGTAAAAATTTTTTTTATATAAAAAAATGCATAAACATATTTTAAGCAATTTTAAATAAAGTTGGACCAGCTTTATTTTTTTATTATTATTTTTTTATTATAGATGATAGTCTAAAGATCATCTCTTCCAAGTCTGGAAATGGGCACAAAAGTCTTTTCGGAGCTAGACCGGTTAATGCTACGGTATGCTAGCGCTGGGCGTCAATACTGCGAGTAATTTGTAATTTCATTTCGTAGCGCCATCTACAATTCCTGAGGGTAAAATATTTTGCGCGCGAACCCAACCACTAAAGTTTTGTTAAACGGGTAAAGAGACGGAATTATGATGCTCTATATTTAAATTTCACCGTTATTTTACTTAGTGGCTTGGCAACTTCGTAGTCAAAATCGTGGAGTGAACGTCGGCTTCGCTTTGAAAAGTTCAATACATTCATGGTAAGCAAAAAAGGCCAGAGAACTGTCGAAAAGAATGGAATTTTATCTTCGCCAAATCCACACGGAGAGGCGTAAATTATTTTAGAAACGCTTGATCTCAAAATTTTTACCTAAGAGAAGATAATTCAAGAATTGCGCCTGGTAAGAAAGATTTAGTGTCTATAAAGTTAGACGATGGCAAAAGAGTTTATGTACAAAAACAGCTGCTCATGTGTAACATCAACGAGCTCTTTTGCCAACTTAACGAAGAATACCCTGGATTAAAATTGGCCTTACAAAGTTCTGCTCTTTGTGTTTAAACAATGCATTTCAGCAGGTGATTCTAGAACTCATGATGTGTGCGTTTGCGTTTATCATCAAAACTTTAAGTTGATGATGAGAGAGCTGGCATTCCGAATATTACTAAAAATACTCGCGATCCCTATACATCTTACAAGGATTTTTGCAAAGGATGATGTGCGTTAATTCAACCCCAAAGTGCCACTTGATGTCGAATAAATCTCTAGTTAGAACGTTGTAAAGAACTGTCCTGGTCTGCATAAAACTCGGGAGCATCTTATAAAAATTTGATGGAGAATCAAGTGACAAATACACAATTCAACACATGGATCGGAATGGATCGTTTTACTATCGCATTTCAAGTTTAGCTATCAGATGATTCTTCTTCGTAGAGAGTCTTTGCTCAGTTTTGAATCTTTTAAACCTCATGTTTTTATAGCAGACCAGCAAGCAAAATATTTCAGATTCTTAAAGGACATCATTTAGAAGGCGATATTATTACTCCAGCTTTGTTGTACAAGATGATGCTCAGTCATTCCACTGAATAATGATCAAGCGACACTCCTCACATCTGTTTATTATTATAAACAAGATCAGGAATTAAAACACGGGAGGTAGTAATGGTGTTAAAACATGACACTGCACCTTCTTAAACTTACCAAAAGATATTACAACATCATCTTCACGAACAAAACATAGTTACCAGTAAATACATATACATGGTGTCCTCACGACGATTAAGACAAGTAATATATCAGAATTGGGTAGTAGTAGATAATTATAATTTTGGGGTGTAAATTAGAACAAATGTTTTACATTTTTCTTGTTATTGTGTTACCAAATGAGGTATTTTTTCAAATCTTCTAAATCTGTAGCCGAAAATTACAGGATTCAATTTGAATTTTTTAACTTCCAATCCTTAAGTACCTGTAGCTCTGAATTAATCACTTTAGGACCCCAAGTGTGCTAGTTAGTTGGAATTGTTTTATCGGGAGGAACACAGAAAGGCTCAAATATACAGATTGTCCCATTAACAATTTTGAATGCGTGACGTCACGTGACCAAAAAAACAAAATACCTCATTGGAAATACAATAACAAGAAAATATGCAACATTTGTTCTAATTTACACCCCTAAATTATAATTATCTACTACTGCCCAATTCTGATATATTAATTGTCTTAATCGTCGTGGGACACCCTGTATATATTATTAATGGAACATCGTAACACTTTAAAAACAGATTTTAATTTTTATAAACTTAATCTATTTCAAAGAAGATTTTTAAGCAGATGCAGAATTTCATTTTTACGTCACATCACATGACAAAGAGCCGTGTGACGGTATTGGCAATGAAACTTAAACGCCTGGCAACACGGGCAAGTTTGGCGAGGCTGCTGGCCAATAATGCCATAACAACACCTCGAGTGGTTATATCAATGGGTATTTCTAAAAGACAGATTTGACTCTTCGGTGACTATACCTGCGCTAAATAAAGTATCATCTATTCATTCCTTCTGCTGGTGGTATCACAATAAAACGAACAAGCAATAGTGAAACTCAAAAAATTGTGTAAAGTATGTAAATAAATGTGTATAAATTTGTGTAAATATATCTGTACTTATAAACTTATAGTAATGTAACTAAATCATGTAGATATTTTGCTTGTTTTTCACTTACTTTAATCACGATTTATTTATACTGACAAATTTAATGTATTTTATATAAGACTGAATCCATAATCAAGCATATTGCCACTATTGCCAGGCACGCGTGCGTCTTGGCAGAGCGCTTTGGCGTTTGTTACCGGTCTAGCTCCTAAAACGACTTTACGCCCATTTTCAGATTTGGAAGAGATAATCTTAAGCTATCAGCTATATTCGAAAAAATTGAAATCACGAAGACATAGTGTAGCTGTCCTTGCGACATTTTATGAACATTGGACACGTATGAATAGTATAAACTAAGAAAAATGCCAACAGTTAACCGTTAACTTACTTTATACTATTCATACGTGTCAATGTTTGCACGAGATGCTGCAAGACACACATTTTACTTATGTTCATCGCTTCACGAGAGCTTAAAAGACCAACCGCCGTCTTGTACAGTCGTATACCGCACTTAAGTATACAGCGAAATGCTGCATCAGGTGTTCTTTTGTTGCGTGTACTTCTGTACAAGTTATCTTGGTTTTATCGGCAACGTGTGTTACAAGCATTAAAGCTTATCGCTTAGATAGTGCTTTGCACTTTAACACACACATGCCGTTACAGTTAACTGTTGGCATTTTTCTTAGTTTATACTATTCATACGTGTCAATGTTTACACGAGATGTCGCAAGACACACATTTTACTTATTAAAAAATTAAGTTGGTTCAACTTGCTTAATTCTTGCTTCCAAATTGCTTAAAATTTTTGTGCATTTTTTAAGAGAAAGAACAAATTTTTTACTATCTAAAATATTTATTTAAAAAGCTTTAACAATTAAATATTTATTCCACTACTTGTTTAATTCAGTTACAAGTTCAAAAACTAGGTATTTCAGTTCAAAGCGGCGCGTACCAGCCTGTAAGTTAAAACTTCACAGTCCTTTAACTTGGTAAATAAAATGTTAAACGCAAAATTATTTTGTATCAGTGTCAACGCCACATATCGGTATAACATAACCAAACATTACTCAAATCGGAAACTTGAGTTTTTTAGTGGCTGGTTTGGTGGGAAATGCCTCTATAGACAAATGTAAATGCTGTCATTGGCTGCGTTTAACAATAGTTTTGAATACATAGTAGCACCAGCATGTTTTGCATGGTTTGATTCTGATTTATCTTGCCAGTTTTTGATGTTGACCTTTTGAGATTTGATTGTAAGCGCCGTAAACAGCGTCGTCTGATGTATGAGATACCCTCGTTGCCTGCGTCGGCTAGTGTTGCGACTTTGTCTAGTAAGCTTGAGTTGCAAGTATTGCATGCATGGATGTCAACAAACGACCCACCTAAGGTTTCTAAGGTCCGTCAAAAATTGGCTTGTGGTCACCATTTTCTTTGCTTTCGAGTAATTGTTGCATCTTCGGCGTTTTTGATACAATGAAGCGATTTATAAATTTTTCTTGGTGGTATCGTGTTTGGCCTCTGTTGATGTGGAATTGTAAGATGTCACAAACTTCTGCAGCGTGTTTTGTATTAGTGTTGGTGAGGAAAAATTGTTCTTCAATTTAAAGAAACCATAGAGGGCCTTCCACTCAAAATGGGAGTATAAGTTTGCTTACACGCTCGATGCTAATTGGAGTAATCTTGGGGGGTAAGCAACAAAAGGTGGAGTGGGGGCAGTGACGAGCGTTTTGCAGTTCATGTTGTAGGTAGGTTTAAGGAAATTGTGTTATTTTTGTGTCACCTGTGGTTTGTTTTTTGTTTTTTTTACCTTTCTCTTGTAGAAAGCGCAATGGTTTTTTTGGGCACCTTGTAGTCCTTGCGGTGTTGTTGTCGTTTTACACGAAGATTTTATTGAATTTAGATCTTCCGATCTTTGCATGTCGGCTAGTTACCATTATAGCGTCATAACGGATTGGTGAACGTCTTTGTAACCGCAGAATTGGATTGCAAAGGGTATGCCATGATAGTTTGTAAATATTTATTAGATTTAAAAGTTACATTACAATACATACATTGTTTACATGTTCTCGTGAGCCAGATGCATTTCAATTAGCACGAAACTTGGTTTTGTTAGTTGCACAATGCATTGGGTTGATTGGTGGATCAACTTGACTCGTTGACCGATTTTGTCTGCATTTGACAGTGTCTCGACTTAATCAGAGTCTATTTACTACTTTGGCGTACTCTGTTTATTATATGCGTTGTGTATATTATAAATCACAATGGTATAATGGTATTGCAAATATTGCTTGTCAGTAAATTTTTTGTAGTCGTATCGCTGACATTGTGTGCATTCTTAGAAAATTGTATTTTCTGATGCGTCTATTAAGGGTTGTTGATAGTAACCTTATATAAATATACAACAAGACACTAAGGGCCGAATTCAGAGACGTTTCTAATTCTTCACTGACACTCATATCGAACTTATTTTACCCTAACCTAAGTAAATGTATTCAGTAAAAATTAAGTGCAATTAGTGACTAAAATGTTCCTAACTAATGAGTAAAGGTAAGGAGATTTTAGTCCGCGTTAGACCACCCTCAAATCTTACTCACATAGTTATCTAGGCTTATAATTTTTCTAATTTTTTATCATTTTTAAAGTAGTTATAAGTAGCAGCTAGTTTTTGTAGTGATAATTTTTTTATTGAATCATGGACAACGTTTTTAATTGAACTTATTAATTATGTTGATATATTATGTTTCTTCCACTAATTTCCGTTTTTACAGAATGATTCTAAAGGATAATCAAAATCCTATAGAAAGGTTTTTGAATACTGAATTAATACAGCGGGTACGTTTTTCAAGAGAAACAATTATGAATATTCTTTTACCAATGGTATATCCTATACAACAAATTAACACTAATCGTGGAGTACCATTGTCACCTCTCATGAAGATCTATTGTGCTCTTTGTTTTTTTGCAACTGGAAGTTATGAAGTATGTTCGACAATTTTTACAAATGTTATCATTTGTGTCTGTGTGATTTTAGAGGGTTTGTGGGGACATTATAACTGTAAGTCAGTCGTCAACGTCTCGGATTATTAATAAAGTTAGCGAGCAATTATCAAGACATCTGGGGCAATATGTAAAATTTCCTGCTAATAATGAAGATTTTCAAAATATGAAAACAACGTTTTTTGGAATTGCAGGATTTCCTGGAGTGATCGACTGTGTCGATGGGACTCACATTCCTATTAAAAGCCCTGGCGGAAGAAATGCTGAAGTATATCAAAACCGCAAAGGCTGGATGTCTTTAAATGTGCAAGTAGGTTGCGAGGCCTCAATATAAAATTTTAGACATAGTAATTTGTTGACCAAGTTCTGCACATGACAGCAGGATTTTTAACAATAGCTCTGTCTTGCTGCGCCTTGAGCGTGGGATATGCACAAACAAGATATGTATTTACACCTATCTTAAATCCTACAACAAGACCTGAAAGTAGATATAATTCTCTCACATTACTACTAGAAATGTTGTCGAACAATCTTTTTAGGATTTGGAAATTCAGATTTCGTTGTTTAACACACAAATTTCAATATAATGTTAGAGCAACAACTCGAATAATTGCTGCTACTGCTGTCTTACATAATGTGGCCATAAACAGAAGAGAACATTGTATTCAACAGGAAGTAGCAAACAATGTGGTACCTATCCCACCTGCACGGGTTCATATAGCTGGAAAAAGCAATCCGTGCTGCTTTTGTAATAAGACATTTTGCAAATTAAAATTACAATGTAATGCTATTGTATTTATTACATTATTCACATTCTAAAGGTTTTTTTGTTTTAATTTTTTCTTGCTTCAATATTTCCTTAGCTATTTCTATTTTAATGTTTTCTTCCTGCACCCTGAGTTGATGCAACTCTTCATTCTGCTCTGTAGCCCTTCTTGCACGAGCAATTCAAACTTCAAGCTCTCCTTCGATTGTAGTTCCTCTGCTAATAAAAGTTCTTTTTTAAAAGATGATTTAGGGTTGGTTGCACCACATTCAGAAAATCTAACAAAATTTGACCAGAATGTAAGATTAAAAAAAATTAGTAACAAATAATATTACCTTCTACTTCATCACTTAATGTTGATATTCCAGGATGAACATCCTCCTTTTAGTCCTTTATCAAAAACGTATATCTGGATATCAGAAACACAAACACAAGCTAATTATTGACATACTAGTGTTTTATGGGTATGTTGTATTCTATCTGTTACTTCAGGATTTGACGTATATTTCTTAACCTTTAAGTGGTAGCGTCACTCGACTTACTCTTTACGGTAACGCGGTGTCTCGTACACACGGACTCCAAAATATTTGTGCAAGTGCTTTTAAAATATAATTAAACGAATGATGCAATATTATATGTCAAGAATATAGATTTTTGAAAATAAAAAGTGCATTTATTATTTATAAAACAATATTGAAAACTAAAATATTTCTTATTTGTTCCTTAAAGTGCATGGTACCTAAAATTAATAATTTTAGTCATTGTCTTGCAAACACTCAACACAAATGTTTCTAATATGTTCCCCACATGCATTTCTCCGGCATTTCATACATATTTGTTTAGTTGACCTATTTCTAGCCCAAGGGCAATAATAGCATCTTCTGCGTTGACCTCCTGGCTGCTCGGGGACTGGTTTATCTGGTAAGTTTAGTTCTTCTCTGAGTCGTTTCCTAATTGCTTTCGGAATATGTGTATCTTCTACTCTTATTACTTGCCATGGTTTGACCATTTCGTAAGACCAGTTCCTTCAAAAATTTGTTTCTGTTTACTGGGTTTCCCGAAAATGCTTCCACATACAACCTTGGCATTTATTGCTGCAACACCACCTTGTGTTAGATTGTAAAAGTCAAAATATCTGGCTTTTGATGCTCATACGTGACTTGGATCTCATTTTATCATCATTGTGAAAAGTTGAAATTAATCTAACAGCTTTAGATTCTTTGGTACATATGACATTAATGCCATTTCTTTGGTAAATCCAATTAATGTTGAATATTGTAGTCGATTTTATTTGCTTGAAAATCAGCAGGAATTTGTTTTTTGTTTTTTCTAATATGTTACTTACAAGTGTTAGTCGATGCTAACAAAGCATTGGCCTGTAGGATACTTGTGTACCAATTATCGACGGTCACGTTCCTCCCCGTTTGATTTACCGGTTCTATTAGCCTACAGACAATTTCTTCTGCCGTGTTGGAAACTGCATATGGCCCATCTGGCTGTTTACCCGCGTAAATCTCCATGTTTGAGCAATAAAATTTCTGGCGGGGTCAACCATGGCAAATATTTTTATTCCATATTTGCTAAATTTGGTGCAAGTATTGGCGAAAACCGAAAGTTGTTCGACTATGGTTACATATTCACTTCCTGGCCGGAAAATTGTGGAGCACTTTTGCACTATTTTCTCAAATTTAAAGACCCTAATTGGTGCTAAATTGTCTGTTTTAAGTCTTTCACCTCGTGTACGTATATCATCAACACGTAAAGATGCCAAAAGAAACAGAAAACGTTTATAGGTCATAAACTGAACTAAAGAAATGATGTCCTATGTCTTTTGGGCAAATAAATCTTGATAGTTCAAATGAGAACCACGTAACACTCTCCGACTTTATCAACAAAACCTAGAAAAGCTTCATTTCTATATCTGTTGTTTACCGACATTGAGACGTAGTTGCCACTAATTTTTGTAATTATGTAGATATTTGTATTTTCCACTAACAAACTGGTAATTTCATTGTCAAAAATAATAAAAAGCTTCTAAATAATTCACAACACTTCGCGCAACTCCAATACTGCCAGGTAAATGTGTTACAATATTGTGTTGTCTGGTCCTGGATGCTGGAAGCGATTTTTTTCCCATTTAGAAATTTTATCTCTGCCTAAATAATAATTTCCTGGTTCTTGAACGGCCTCCTCCTCTTCATGATCCGTAATGCTAGTTTCACTTTCCTCTTCAGTATCAGTATTATGTTCACTGAAACTTTCATGTTCCTCTAAGTCCGTATCTGAACACGGCATGTTCCGAAACTCTTCAATCTCACGAACAGAATCTTCTGCTGCCTGTAATAATTCTTGTTCATTAAGGGGTCGATGAAACTCATAATTATATACAACAGTTGACGTTAGAAAATTTATCAGCATATGCACACGGCAGGATATTTTAGACAACTAAATATTCACTTTGAAAAGAATTACACATTGTTATATACTGCGTAAGCATAACTGAAAGGTAATAATGTACGTTATTTATGAAAGTGCTGGCGTCAATGTATGTTTTGGTGTTTATTCAAATGTAATATTTCTGTTTATAATTCAAAAATATACGTGACATTAACAGTAACCCGGTGTTTCCGAGACACAGAAAACAACCCAATGCACTTTAGAGGCTACATACTAATTCCGATGTGCACTAAAACTTATGAATTTATAACTTTCGTTTCTCAATAGTGTAATAAAAGATTACCTGAAAGGGAAAATTACATATTTACAAAAATGACAGAAATATTGTAAACTGAAAATGCGTCTGTGCCTGAGAGACACCGCGTTACCACTTAAAGGTTAATTGTACTCAAAAACCTAAATGTTTGAAACGGGGAATATTTTTAATCAAATTATTTAAAAATAAGGTTGTAGTTACGTAGCAGTTTGTAACACAATGTTTGCCATTTTTGGTGTAAGCAACTACTATCTGAGGAATTTGAGCATGCATTGATTCAAGTTGTTAAATTGAACAATTCTACGATTGTATGCTTTAAAAATATATTGTTTTATTAGGTATTAAAGTTTTCTTAATCAATTAAACACTCCATGTACTTTAAAAAGTGCCATCGTTTTAGTCAGACATTGTTTGCAGAAATTCAAAATTTTTTTTGAGTCCTAAGTCATATGTGTGCATCTCAGGATATTCCGAAATAATTTTCTGTTTCTAAGACATTTTGGTGAACCTACATAAAACAAATATTAATGAACAAAATTACAAGATAACATTTATTAGACATTTTCTGATACCGGTAACCAGAAATATGAATTCAAATTTCCCGAATTTGTTTCGTAATTAAAGAAAAATTGTATTTTATGTATTGTTGACCTTGGATGACGTCACATTATGATTATAATTCGATTCCGATACCAAAATTTTTGAAAACTTTGATTTAATGTAATATAATGTTTGATTGTTAAATAATGTGCTCCAAAATGGCCGGAATATAAACAATTGAATTTGAGCGTTATTTCATAAACCCATAGAAACGAATGATCATAAAACGACTCCCTTTGACCAAGGCACAATTAACGTCGAAGTTTATAACAAAATAAATAAATAAAAATTTAAGAATAAATATCCACAAATTTTATAAAAAGAACAAGTAATCTCAGAAGTAAATAAATATCAACATGTTTAAAAAAAATAATATAATAAAAATATTGATACCGTTGAAGAATTATTAAGAAAACTGTGAAACAAAGTGCACCGTTAAAATAACAAGATTTTAAATAAATTAGTTACAAACACTGATTGATGTTTAGAACATTTACAAAAAGTACTCAGAACAAAGACTCAAAAGAAATACCACATTCCGACGCTCAACTTAGTAGAATTAAAAGGTTTGTTGTTAAGTTAATTTATATGCATATAATAAGTGGAACCATTAAATCTACTCCTCTTATTGGCTTCCTTGTTCTTGAATAAATCACTTAATCTAACATTCTCGACGTGAAAAGCTCAAAGGTTAAACGGAATCGTGGATAAATTCCAACTTAACAAAACTTACCAATTTGGAATGACATTGACAATCCTCCTGCTAAAAAGACTTAAATCTCGAAGTCCTATACAGGGTGTCCGGAAATTATGCGCACAAACTTTGGGTGCTAATTCTAAATAAAAATAAAGGCCACAAGTTTCTATAACATTTTTTCGCAAACTCAAAGGTAAAGGATCTACAGGTAAAGTTACAATTTTTAAAACATTTTTTCTTAACCGACTAATTTGGCACGCTGATTACTCATGCTCCATGCGCATACACGTGCAAATTTTGAGTTTATCTATCGCTTAAAGGGCTGGAACCGCCCTGTCGTGGCATTTAATTGCTCGAAAATTTTTGGTTATTGACTTTTGCTAATTTTATTCACATGGGATGAAAGATCATTTAAAAACACGCAAAAAAGGTTTACTTGTTTCACCTTCGTAAATCGAGCCGTTGTAGGGGTAAGGTAAGGGTTGACATGTTTAGGTTTCAGTGGTTTTCCTAAATCTTGAAACAAATGCTTTACCAAGACGAACCAATCCACTATTGCACACGATTTCGAAACCACACTATACATGTTTACACTGAACTTCTTGGGCACCAAACATAACACTTAATCACAATACAATATTTAAATGTACCATACGAATAAATAAATAAATATGAATAAAAATTTAAAATTATTTGTAGCGCATAATCTGAACACAAATAAGTTAATGCACTCGCGATTGCGTGATCGTTATCTTATTTACTCGGTCTTTTATATACCAATTCATTATTATGAAGAAGTAAATGTTACGAGTATCATATATGTTTTAATTACTCGCTTAATTTAAATTTACGGATAGGTTACAACGTAATTTGTATTTAAATATATTTTAATTTGTGTCTTATTGTTGTTTACATGTTTTAATCATTATGAGTTCAAAAGTCTAAGAATAAGGAGTTTGAGTAAGAAATGAAAAAGAACATTTTAAAAATTATAATTTTGGTTTAATGAGCACTGATAAAAATTTGACAGGTTTAGTCTTAATTATATTTGACAAAGTAAAATTATTTTCTGATAATTTTATTAGAATTTTTCTTTGGAGGAATTTTTATTTTTTTTTTTATTAACTTAGACTAAATATTTAGGCACTTGAGAATAAATTTAAAAATTATAAAAGAAAATAATTACAGCTAATCTAGCCGGAGCAAATAGTTTTATTAACCTTAAAACATTGTCGAAGCCCAAACGCAAGGTTCGTTTTTCTCGATTTCAGTTACATTGCTTATCAAACAATTGTTTTTGCGATTTTGATATATTTCTGCCTTTAAACGATTTTATAATTAAACAAAAACAGATATCGCTAAATATAACATTACCTATTTTATATTCCTAATTAATTACTACCACTTTCTAACGAGTTTGCTTCTATTTCATAAGAAACATAAATTAGGTAGTTATGTTAACACATTTATTCAAATATGAGATGAATTTGATTAAGCGGGTGGTGTGAGGTCAGGTGCCTTTTACACCACTTGGATATTTAACCGAAGTTGGCCAAAGAAAGACGAAGTATCATCTTTACAGTAACGTTCAATTCATTCAAAGAAAGGAATATATTGAGTGCCTGAATCGTGATATTAAAGATTTAGTGGCTGCTGACGCCATGTACTACAAAAAATAAAATGGAATCTGCGCAATATTCTACTACCGCATTAGTAACTCTGATTATTATAACAAATTTTTTATTACTATTGATAATATTATGCAAACGTACAATACCACTGAAATTCAACTAGTTGGGGACTTCAATTTGCCTCATATATGTTGGAATATTACTGAAGACAAAGTACTCTCATCTCTGGCAGAAACTCTGCAATTTAACAATAGTACTCGAGTACGTGTAACGTAAATATTTTCTTGGTCCGTTTTCGCTTCATTTTCTAGTATTTTGTTTAAATTAATTTTTTTATCTTTTTTGTGAACTATACATAATGTGTTTCTCTGCATCCACTGGATCAGTTATCTTATAAAACTTTGTTTTCACTTAACTAGTTTTAAAACAAGTCTGTATTTATAGTGTTAAAGTGATTTGTGTAAGCTGTTGACATTGAAAAATTTTATCGTCGTATTCATTATCAACCCGTCTGCTTTTACCAAATAAGCACCTACATTTCGGAATTCAGGTAATTTTATTATATTTTTCAATTATCGTCGTGACTATTCCAAGCTTGTTATGTATGAAAATCATTAGTCCTCGGATGTTAGATCTAAAATGTCGTCATTGTAAGTTATAGACTCACACAGATTGTTCCTCGTTAGACGCCGATCAAATTCAATATTATTTGGGTGAAGCAAAAAAGACCGATGGAAACCGATGGGGTTCCCGGGGTTGTCGACCCGTTCCCCGTTCTTTTTTTTTTTTTTTTTTTAAAAATAATTATTATTTTTTTTATCAATTTTTTTTTTTTTTTTTTTTTATGTTTTTTTTTTTTTTTTTTTAAAATATAAATTAAAAAAAATAAAATAAAAATATTTAAAATTAAATTAAAAAAAAAAAAAATAAAATAAAAAAAAAAAAAAAAAAAAAAAAAAAAAGTTTATTATAAAAAAAGAAGAAAAAAAAAAAAAAAAAAGAAGAGAAGAGACTTGGATTATACAGGGTGATTCATAAGTAATGGGCCAAATTGTAAATCTACGTTCAGAAGGCCAAAATCATAATATTTTCATTAACAATAATGGGTCTTAGTCTGCTCCTTACTGAGATACAGGATGTTAAAGCGAAAAAAATAAAATAGATTTTTGTTAATAGATCAGCTACTTTTCTACATAATGACTTGAAAATTGGGTATGAACTAGTTTTTGTAAAGGTAAACAAGAATGTGTGAGAGGATTTGAGTTAACTCGTAGATGTCGCCACATGCGCCATATGAATTAGATGAAATCAGCTACAAATTTTTATCGCTCATTATTTTACAACTTACTTATTTAATTTGGATAGCCCCATCATTTCTGTAGAAAAAAGCTATACTTCTTTGATCTTCAAAATATTAACGATTTTCGAGATATTTGAATTTTACTAATTCACTACACTACATTTCACGGTGGTCGACGTAGCATTAATCTGTTAAGACACAAGCATGCCATGGAATGTTGACATTTACCTAACCGTAATTGATAATTGATAATAATATTAAAATGAAACCATACAAAAATTACGTAATAAAACACATTTATTGTGCGCCAGTTAATAAAACGAAATACAACATTAGAACAGACTTGAACCAGGACCACTTACGACAACTCTTATCAAAACCTACATGTTAAAGTTGTGCGAAGTTAAATTAAATTTAAGCTTAATTATGACTTACTGCAAAAGGTTTTCAACATGGCCACCACCAGCATTTATACACGCATTTAACCGTTTGGTTAAGGATTGTCTGACTTTAAAAAATGTAGCAGGATTATTTCGTATTGAATTGGCTGCATCTTGAATTCTATTCCATAACTCGTCTCGTGTATTTATAGGTTCAGCATAGACCATTGATTTCATGTAACCCCCACATGAAAATCAAGTGTTTTAACAGATTAATGCTACGTCGACCACCGTGAAATGTAGTGTAGTGAATTAGTAAAATTCAAATATCTCGAAAATCGTTAATATTTTGAAGATCAAAAAAGTATAGCTTTTTTCTACAGAAATGATGGGGCTATCCAAATTAAATAAGTAAGTTGTAAAATAATGAGCGATAAAAAATTTGTAGCTGATTTCATCTAATTCATATGGCGCATGTGGCGACATCTACGAGTTAACTCAAATCCTCTCACACATTCTTGTTTACCTTTACAAAAACTAGTTCATACCCAATTTTCAAGTCATTATGTAGAAAAGTAGCTGATCTATTAACAAAAATCTATTTTATTTTTTTCGCTTTAACATCCTGTATCTCAGTAAGGAGCAGACTAAGACCCATTATTGTTAATGAAAATATTATGATTTTGGCCTTCTGAACGTAGATTTACAATTTGGCCCATTACTTATGAATCACCCTGTATATAACTTAACAGAACAATCTTTATCTCTCAAGAAGAAGGATAAAGAGTGATATAAAAACCTAAACCTAGATTTTTCTCCCATACAAGCCTTCGTATCGGTAAATCAACAGACAAAAATAGGCCTCTGGAAAATCTCATTTTTCAAACAAAGAGTCTGTCTCCAATCCAATTAAAGCCCATCGCTCTCAGCGAGGCAATGAGTAACGTTACAATTAAATCTGATTCTACTTCTTTAAACCAGCGATTATATCTTAATAAGTTGGCGTAAAAGAACTGGAAAACCGAAGAAGTGAAGAGCAGTTGGCAATTCGTTATATTCTGTGGTATTCCTAAAATTGAAAAACTCCAGCAATTAACTCTCACTCTCAAAATAAAAACTAAACATTTATTATCACAATGCTGGTGGTATCAAGAGTAAATTTCGTGATTTTTGTATAGCAGTAGCTTCTTGTAAGTTATGACGTAATACTCATCGTTGAAACATGGCTCGATGCCTATGTTAAGGATTGCAAATTCACTCTGGTTAATTATAATATATATCGTTGTGACAGAACTGAAGCAACAAACACGAAAAACGTGGCGGTGGCGTATTGATAGCGGTGAACAAAACTATTAGTGCTTTGGTCTTGAACGCTACAACAAACGTGGAACATCTTTTCTTAAAGGTTAAATTCATCAAGGAGGTTGTGCTTATAGGGGCTGTTTATATTCCTCCGAACAGTTTCTTCAGAAGTGTATGGAATCCCACTGTCGAGCTGTTGGAAGCGCACTTATGTGGATAATCATCCCTCCAATAAATTAATAATATGTGGTGACTACAATCTTCTCAATGATCAATGGTCACTGACAATATATGGGAGTCATGGGTAATTATGAAGCTAGTCCAGGAGCTGCGATTCTTCAGAATTGATTTGGTGCTTTAAATTTAGCTCAAAGAAATAATTTGCCTAATGCACGTGGTGTGTTTCTAGATCTAGTGTTTTGTGATATTACGGTTGAGCTATCTTATAGTTTAGATCCACTATTCCCTAATAGTGCTCATCATTCTGCGTATGACATCAATGTAAAGGTAGAAAAATCGTAACTGTACCTAGTTCTATAATCTAAATTATTTTTCATGATGCAAAGTTTGAGGAAATTTAATTTCGTTCTCGCCTCTATTGATTGGCAGTTTCTTTATTCGGTATTTGTAAATATTCACGATCTTGTTGATGAATTTTATTCCATTATGTATCAACTGTTTCCAATTTTTGTTCCTAAAAGAACATTTATCCGATTAAGTAACTTATATGGTTTAACAGTCCTTAATAAGTTTAACCAGACAGAAAAGTGTGCGCATGCTAAATTTAAGAGTACTAATGGGTACAATGATTACCTAACTTTTTATAATCTGCGACACGAATGTAAATCTCTTAGTGCCATACTTTTATAGGGAATATTTAAACGGTATTGAAGTAAAGATTGCTACTAGCATAAATAACTTTTGGCAATTTGTAAATGACCGAAAAGAAACTAAAGGCTTGCCTATAGAAATGTTTTTGTCCCAACAACCGTAGTAACAATTTAAATGATACTGTTAATTTATTTGCCGATTATTTCTCGTCTGTCTATAATTACAACATCTGCAACCAGGCTTCAAAATCTGGAACCGTTGGTTACAAAAAAGGTTGATCCCAATTTTTAAATTTATAATAAATAGGGCAATGGTTTTTGAAGAAATTAACAACCGCGTACCTCCTTCACACATGGTCCTGATAATATCCCTAGTGTAGTATTAAAAAATTTATTAATTCTGTTATTATACCTCTTACCATAATCTTTGACTCGTTCCATACAAGATCACTGCTTCCTGATAAATGAGCAACATGGCTTTTTATCTGGTCGCGCTACAACAACTAACTCTCATGCAATATCATGCCTTTTGTCGGAGGCTTTGGAGAATCGTATGCAGGTTGACGCTATTTATACTGATTTCGCCAAGGCTTTTGATAAGGTAAACATCCGCATTGTTAATGAAGTAAGTTCAGTACGGGTTCAATGTGATGATCGTTGAATTGTTAAAAAGTTTTCTTTGTAACAGGAATCAAATTGTTAGAATCGACAGTCATTACTCTAGAGAAATAAATATACCTTCTGGAATTCCCCAGGGTTCTCACATGGGGCCTGGGTAAACTGTTTTTGCTATTTATAAACGATATAAGAGATTGTATCACTTAACTGACAAAGTTTATAGTGTATGCGGACGACCTTAAATTATTTAGAACTGTAAAAATATTCAGGACTGTATTTTTTGATTCAAAATGATTTAAATGCAATTTAAAATTGGTGTGGTAGAAATGATTTGTTCCTGAATATAACTAAATGCAAAGTCATATCATTTTATAGAATTAAGTATCCGATAGAATTTAAATATTGTATCAATAACATTTTAATTAGAAGGGTAGAAACTATTAAAGACTTAGGAGTCACATTTAGTTACAATTTAAAGTTTTTGTGCACACATTTGTAAACATCGTGAACCATGCCTGGAAAATGTTGGGGTTTATATTGAGAATTGGTAAAGATTTATCTTTCAGGTGTGTAAAAATTCTATTTTGCTCATTAGTTCGTTCTACCTCACAAGTACTGTTCTCAAATATGGTCCCCTTACATTAAGTATCAGATCGTCGATATTGAAAAACTCTAAAATAGATTTTTAAAGCAATATCTTTTAAGCTAGGGTTTCCAGCATTCAACATCTAACAATATTTCAATGCATTTTGGAACATGTCTATTCACTAGAAAATAGACGTATAATGGCCGATTTGCTTTTTATATACAAGTTGGTTCATGGGCGGATAAGATGTTCTACTCTTGTAGAATCACTTGATTTTTGGAACTCAAGTTATCATTGTAATACAAGAAACAATGTTTTGTTCAGAATTGGTCATTTTAATACTTGGTGTGCCTATTACTCTCCTCTTGTACGAATGCTGATGCGTTATGTCAATGTTTTACAATCTGATCCCCAATTTGATCTGTTTTACCCAAATATTAACGTTTTTCGTAGCAGAACAAAAATCTGTAGTTCATTTTCTTCCTATAGTGGTATAGTTTATTAGCGTAGTAAGAAAATAATATTAATTATTGGTACCTTGCAAATGTTATTTCATTTTGTTTTGAAATGGATGTATTTTTATGTATAGTTGTATACCTAGTTTATTAGCGTAGTTAGAAAAATTACTTATTGTTACCCTACACTTTTATTTTTATTTCATTCTGTTTGAAAAGGATGTATTCCGTTTGGATAATAATAAATAAATAATAGAAAACACCAAAGGACTGCACCAAAAGCTGATGATGATAGCTTTGTTTTTTGGTGTTTTTCTATTGTTAAATAAAAAAAATTAAGCTGATAATCTTTTGGGAAAGTTTCAATTTTATGGAATATGATTCATCGCTCAATTAAGTGATGAGCAATACGTAACTGAACGAAGTACAATGA
>JALBCR010002955.1:0-37242 GCA_030710515.1 Abscondita cerata
TTAGTTACGTATTGCTATATCTCCGCAACCGCTACTTTGCGAACCTCTGTTTATTAAGACTTTTCTGCTTATTTTGGTTCATACTATTACCTTCTGAAATATGTTACACTATTTTTTTAACACCCTGTATATTTACAAGATACTTATTTATATACATACTAATGTATAAGAGCCATTGTGATATTCACAACCTACCCTACCTGTAATAAACATTCCTTAGTTCTATCTCACCACAAATACACTCTCTATAAAAAGTCTCCTATTTTATGCTGGTTCAAAATTATACAATGATTTACCAATTGAATGACACTGTTACCATTACATGGTTTTAAAATTAATTTAAAAAAATATTTTAATGTCAAATGCTTTTACACTGTGAATGAATACTTGCACTTTTGTAAATCTTTACAGTAAACTATTTTGTGATATTTAATTATTGACGACGCTTATGTATAGTTATTTATACTTATAGCCAATAAATATTATTATTATTAGTTATTAACTTATTCTGTTCTCTGTAAATAATAAACAGATCGAGAATTTGGAAGTTTGAATATTGGTTCTCCATCTCCACTAAATATGAAACTCTTAAAACTTGTATGCTTACTGAATACACAATACATGGTAACTTACGAAAATGTCAAAAAATGACAGCCTACTTTTAAAATTACTAAATCTGTTATACTTCCAATTTTGATCGCGATTGTACGCTAATAACAATTGCAATTCTTAGAAATTTGAAAAGAATTGCAAATAACTCAAAAATTAACGTCAATAGACTGAAACATACCTTAATAAAAATCAAAATAAAATTTAATTATGCATCTCATAATTTAAATATTGATGTAGGGTTCCATTTAAAAAAATATGTAATTCATAAGTATTAACACTCCTTAAAATTTCTAGTGAGGAAAATCCCAATGATTTGGGCCTTCTTATAGGAGTAACAACAGGAATAGGAATCGTCAATGACACACTATGTCCTTAAATAATGCCGACGTTTCGAGTAGCAATGGCCAGTCTTTTCAAGGCAATCTGTATAATAAAATTAACGGTAGTTACAAAATTAACAATATTGGTAGACATTAATAAATTATTTTGGTTTTAGTTACTAACAGCACAAAGTATCCGTACAAGATCTACAATATAAACATAGTACGTTACCTAAAGTGTTGGTGATATGTCAAGGATTTTCGATTTTGATTCTGTAGTAATGTTAGAAATGGAACCCAATTTTAAAAAACGTTTAATTTCAGAAATGATTTTTATTAATGCTTATAATAATAATGTTAATTTCAAAAGTGATACCTATAATCTAAGTAATATGTACAAGAACCTAATATCTAAAATTAAAATCTACTAACCATCACCAATTAACATTATCTAATTTAAAGCTTAACCCTAACTAACTTACTAACTACCTAAAACTCATTTAACTAACATGCATAATTACTATATTTACATTTATCGAACTGGGATACCAATAAAATATTATGACCTTGTTATTGTTATTATAACGTTTGCATATAAAAGTTATCTACACTGATATTCAATAAATTATATATCATTGTTCGGGTACACGTCGTAAAGTCTGTTTGTTATATACACTACTTGTTAATCTGTTAATTTATTTTGTATTGTTTTTATAAGTATATTTGTGAGCCGGTTAATGTGTTTTTAACGTAAACCTGTTGGTTTTAAAATTAGTTTAATTAATTATTTTTATGTTTTTATTTTTGACATACTGGACCTAAACGATAGTCATAAGGTGTCCTTGACATATCACCAACACTTTAGGTAACGTACTATGTTTGTATTGTAGATCTTGTACTGATACTTTGGGCTGTTAGTAACTAAAACCAAAATAATTTATTAATGTCTACCAATATTGTTAATTTTGTAACATTATTTAAGGACATGGTGTGTCATTGACGATTCCTATTCCTGTTGTTACTCCTATAAGAAGGCCCAAATCATTGGGATTTTCCTCACTATGTAATTCATGTTTGAAAATAATCAAATTTGAAAAAAAAACAGATTAGGACAGCATGAAAACATAAAAAATTAATTCTATGTGAATGTGATAGCGATTTTTTGGCTTAATGCAACTTTCACTGTTGCAATTTTATTGTTTTTTAGTATTTTCAACGAAAAATACTTAATTATTCCAAACGGTTGGAGATAGGTATATGAAGTATTTAACAAAGTGATATTAGAACTTATCAAGAAAGTCAAATTTGCAACAATGTACAGAGTGTCCAATTTAAAATAACGAAAACTTCCGGTATAAGCGGAAGTACCATACAATTAAAAATTTTGTCATTAAATAGAGGACATTAAATTAGGCCGATGAACAAAAAATCAGAAAAATATATTAATTCGTTCTCCCAATAGGTACTTCTAATAGTTCATCGAAAAGGACACCCTGTATACCTAATGTACTTTTTTACGTAGTATTTCAACTAATTAAAAAATATATTGAGACATATAAAAATAAAGTTTAGTTTAGTGCATTCAAAATTGAAAAATTGTAAGAAGTTTCGAGTTTTTACTCATACCTCTTAGATATTCGAATTAAACCACAATTAACGATATCATTCATTAATCAATGATAAATTTTTATTTAAAAATGCAAATCAGTATGTTATGGCATTTCTCTTAAAACATAATTAGAATGAGATTAATTTTAAAATAAACTAGTAAAAAGCGCAAATATTTACAAATGAAAAATGTACCGAACAATCAAATTTAGGATAACGTGAAATATAAAGGCCAGTAAGGTACTTTTTGTTTGGTGTAATTTATTTGGATGCGAGTAATCCATTTGGCTTTACCGAATTGTTTGATTTAATTGGTATCAGATATTAATCAAATTAAACTGATACAATTTTAATTGACCACGAAATTGGTTAAACGCTCTAATTAATGCAGCCACGTAAATAATCAATGTAGTGAAATGTACGTCTACAGATTAAATTGTAAACAATTTTCAGAGATTTTAACAGTTGTAAGTGCTTCAAACACAAAGTGACTGACGTACTAGTACAACTGGGGAAAATAAATAAATCGTTACTCGGTAACGACCTTAATACTCTCTGGATTTGTATCATAAAATACTCTATACAGTTTTTTCGCGTTTATTTCGAACACGTTGTTTGTGCCTCAATTCATGGTTTCAAACCAAGTACATATTTAATTTAGTTAAAGAGTTTATTGATTTTCACATTGCAGTTTGAGCATGAAGAAACTGACGAAACGTGGAGTAAGATGTAATATAATAAAAACATAGAAAATAATGTTTACTAGCAGAAATAAAATGTACATGTGAACGAAAATTAGTTCCTTACAAAAGCTATAAACGTGCACTTAGTGTAGAGGGCTGTCAAAAAGCTGGGGATTTTTCTTTAACGGCGGCGTGGAAAATACACTCGACATAATCCCATAACTGACGAGCTATCGTTTAAAATTATTGTTAGTTTTACAGTTTTTACTTTTGTATAAAAATTTCATCGGATGAACAATTGATGAGAAAAGAATAGAAACGGAAAAAAAATTATACTGATGGGTCTGGAAAAAACACACAGAGCCCCTCCCCCAAAGTGAAAAACTTAAAGAAAGCATTAATTTAATAATTACATAATTAATGATATGAAATTGCAAATGCACGAAATAAAAGACGACATAAAAAACTAAAAGTGAATATTAAAAATAATGTGGAATGGCTCCATCAAAGAAAAATAAAAACAATATTGTTTTGAACTGGTTAAATTTAGATTATAACTTGCCAAATGCCAAGATGTGAGGACAATAATATGTATAGGAATACCGGAGAATAAACCAAATAAAACTGTAATAATGAGAAAAAACGCAAACTTAACAACTAGAAACAAGAACTGGCAAGACACGAAAGGAAAGAGCTGCGACAAACAAGATATATGAAACAACAAAAGCAAATATAATGCAATCAAGTAAGTAAAGAGAGTGATGTAAGAAAATATTTAATACACTGAAAAAGTGCAACGAAAAAATAATTATAGTTGAAAATAAACAAGAATGAAGAATTAACACAGGGTGAGTCTCGACAATAGCGTGTTAGACCAATAATGAGAACGAAAAACCGGATTCTACTGAAAACTTGAAACTATACAAATGGACATGGTCTACTTACTAATAATATTTTCTTAATGGTGTCACTTCGGTTTTACCGGAATTTTATTTCATTTTCGGTTTCGCATAAAATTTTACGTTTTCTACTACTAGGTTTGGCGAACCTATTTCTTACATCATTCAGAAAAAAAAATTTTAGGCGTAAGCAACGAAAATTAAGAATCTACTGAAAAGTAGATAAAACATAAAGGGAGATAAGCGAAACTTGTACAACAGTTAGCCATGGTATTGGACTATGTTTTAAGTATTAGACATTTTCTAGGGGAGGTCCGGGAGTATCGGTAGTTAAGAAAACTAAAATTGTCAAAGAGTCTTTTTTTAAATTGCAACTAGGCTTTTTATATTCTCATTCGATGCAGAATTTCATTACCTATCCGCTGATATATCATATCCTATACTTAAACTGAATAAATTTCGTGTTATCTGCTTTTTTTATTTTTTTGGAGATGCTGTAGTAAATTAATAGTGAAATCTGTTTTAGCCAACTGATTGAATGTATACGACAGGCAGCAAAACAGAGTGCAAAGCACACTATTAATTTACTCATTATCTCCAGAAAAGTAGAAAAAAAAACAGATAACACGAAAGAAAATAAAGTAGAAAAAAGGGGATATCACGAAAATCATTCAGTTTAGGTATAGAAACATAGTATACCAGCGGATAAGTAATTAAATTCTGCAACAAATGAGAATTTAAAAAAATTCACTTGCAATTTAAAAAAATTACTCTTTGACAATTTTAATTTTAATTACCGTTACACCGGACCTCCCCTAGAAACAAATTAAAAATGTCTAATACTGAAAAAAAATCAAATTTTGTTGCTAAAGTCTAAAATTATTTTTTTTCTTAATTATGGTAAGAGATAAGTAGATTGGTGCATTGTGTTTAGAATAACAAAGTTGGTATCCACTTCCGGTATAACTACTCAAAAACAAAAACTTTTATCACAATGAACATAATAATAAATGGTCAAAAAAAATCTATAAAAAGACGACAATACAATGTTTTTTAAAATATTCTTTATGTATTGTGCAAAACGACCAGTAAATTAGCTCAAGAAAATTGTTAATGCCGTTACCAAAAAGTTCGCAAATTTTATTACTTCAAATTAGGAAATTTATTAAATCCAAAAATAAAATTAATTTTATTTGAATTGTCCGATGTATTACGGAAACTTTTAAGTTGGTCTCAAATTATTCACTAACAAAATTGTATGGAGAAATTACAAAAGTGACTATTATAACTCAGTTTCTCCATTGGTTAATATTTCAAACTCAATAAAAGTGGAGAAATCCATTATCACAAAGATGCAAAAGTGTCTACAAAAGAAAAGAAAATCTACACCTATCCCAGAAGATATATCCAGACCTTTTACTGTAGAAGAGCTAAAACATGCATTAAAAAGGACTAAATCAAAGAAAGCTGCCGAGTTTGATAGAATACATACAGAATTTCTGAAAAATTTGGGAAATTATTCGTTGTAGTGGTTACTCATGCTTCTCAATGATATTTATAATACAGATAAGTTACCAACAGATTTAAATAAATGTAAAGTTTGTTAAATGTATTTATAAGGTTTTGGAAAGACTGATTTTTCAAAAATTAAACTATTAATTGAAGAGAAATTACTAATTGAACAAGCAAGATTTCAATTCGGTAGAAGTTGTTGTGATCAAGTATTGACAGAAAAAACGCATATCGAAGCTGTATTTTAGAAGGAACTTAAAACTGGAGTTGTTTTTTTAGACTTAACTGCTGCCTACGATACCATGTGGAAAGAAGGATTACTTTTTAAATTGTATAACGTTATTCCTTGTTCCAAAATTATTTCTTTTATTGAAAATAAGTTTAGAGTTTTTGTTGGAGATAAAAGCAGTAAATTTATATTTTTAAATAATGGTCTTCCACAGGGATCGGTTCTTGTATATATTTCTGATCTTTCTTCTTTACATTGTCAAAAATTGGTCTACGCCGATGATATTGCAATTTCATTTCAACATTCGAAATTTTTCGAAATTTGCGTATTATAGAAAATTATTTCAGGAATGGCGATTTTGCCCAGATTATGTATAAGAAGACAGAGGTATATTGCATGCCTATCTTTGCTTAAAATTTGTGACGGCCCCACCTGGTGGGGCCAGTACCAGTAAGGACCGACTTCAAACATAGCCTACGCTCCTAAGTGGGAATTTTCTAAGAATTTTGAGGTATTGTTTGTCAAAATCGGTCCAGCCGTTCCGGAGGAGTAGCGTAACAAATAGACAGACAGACAGACAAACAGAAGGACAAACATTTAACAATTTTATATATATATATATATATATATATGATGCGTGCTTCTCTAATTGAAGTCAGCATTCGACTCTACTCTGGTCCGCTACTCTTCACTTCTCATATTTAAATCCGAAAATGCTCCCCCAGTTGAAGTGTTATCTTCAATTTTTTGGGATACTAATGAAACCACTTTTGTAATGGCTCTTGAAGTTGTACCAGTCGTCGTTCGTAAATCGATGACTCTGACCAGCTTATCATTGCCCATATGCAGCTTGACAATTCTAGCTAGTCGCCAATATTGTGGTGGTAAGTTAGGGTCTCTAAGGATAACCAAATCGCCAACTTGAAGTTCGTTTTCTTGAAGTCTACGCCATTTACTACGTCGTTGCAAGGTTGCCAGATACTGTTTTCTCCAGGTTTTCCAAAAATCTTCTGCAATTCTTCTGATGGCTTCATAATTGTTCAACGAATTTAACTTTCTTCCATCCAAATTTTCCTTTGTTAGAGTATCCAAACGCTGTTTGTCAGAGGACGAAGGATAAATCGGACGTGAATTAAGAATGGATTCTATTTGACATACTAAGGTAATAATTTCATCATCCGCCAAAACCTTATGCACAAAGACATGTTTCTTAAAATGTGTTTTAAATAATTTTACCGCGCTTTCATGCAAGCCACCAAAGTGAGGCGATCGCTTTGGTTGAAATTTCCATAAGAAATTTTGAAAATCTACTGAATTTTTTGTCTTTAACTGATTTGCAATTTCCTTTAAATGTCAATCGTTTTTTACGAAGTTACTTGCGTTATCGCTTATAATTTCACAACGGACTTCTCTCCGAGATATGAAGCGCTTGAAACAATTCAAGAAAGAAATGGATGAAAGATGGTTAGCCACTTCTAAATAAACGGCCTTTGTCGATTGACTAATAAAAATACACATGTAGGTTTTAATGTAGTGCTGAGTTCGCAGTTTTTTCTCCTTCACACTGAAAGGTCGGCAATAATCGATATTCACCAACTGAAAGAGATAAGATGGGGTAATTCGACTTTTGGGTAAATTACCCATTTTTTGATATAATTTATTAGCGTTAAAGCGAATACAAATAACACAGTTGCGTATTAATCTCTTCACAGTGTTAATTCCGGCAATTGGTCAATAATTTTCACGTATTTCGTAAATGTGCCTGAATAATCAATAATTCGGTAATTTTATGATTTTTAAGTAACACAATAGGGTGGCGTTTATTAAAATTAAAATTTCTTATGACCAACCTCCTCCTACGCGCATTAAAACAGTTTTGTCCAAAAATGATCTAACGCCAGTATTTTACTATTTTTGAGACATTCTTATCCTTAGTTAAATCTTTCATTTCTGAGCCAAATGATTTCTCTTGAACCCCTTTTAATAACAATGCGGTGGTTTCTTCTAATTCCTTGGAATTCAACACAGAAGAAACGTTTCTGTCTTTTACCAAACAGTTAAAAATAAATCGTCTGCACCATGCTACGACTCAAATTAATTTCGAAAAAGAAGAAAATTGATAAAAATACTAAATTCAATTGCATTGGTTGTAACCAATGCCACTTCCATATTTTTCCTTTTGGGAATATCAATCAATATCATCATCATTATCGTTCGCAAAAACCGGCCATTGGTCTATATTCCGTATCAACCAATTAGGGACCGACGTACCAAATACTAGAATTTAGTTCTTGAACTTCTTTACCACGACTTATAATATCGGCGGATTATCCTGCAAACCTACGTGACGCCAAATGCAACCCTCTGTCAATGTTTGAATTTGTCTTACCCGATTCGCTACGTATACCTTCCAAGTATTTGCAAATGATTTTTGAAAAATGCAAATTTAATTGCTGATCTACCAATTTAATTGTCTGAGCTAGCAATAGCGCCCCATTTAATTCAAAGGGTGGTAATGTTCCATGAGCTTTATTCTTTTTAATCAATGGAGCCAAACGCGATTTAGCCATCATTAACCTCGAAGAAACCGTTCCTGTCTCTGACGTAGAGCGTACTTAAATTGCACATCCGTAAAAGCTTTTAAACTTGCATCACAAAAACCTACTAGCTCTAATTCTAACGGTTTCTGACATATAACTTGTCTAGGAATAATTACGGATTTCATATCGAGCAACTGTTTCTTCATTCGTTCCAAACCCGCTTGTAAATCTAAACGTAAAATTTCATCCCACGATAAATTTCTTTTCCAAATTTCCTGAACAAACAATGTAGTAATAAGAACTACAGAACCAATTAATCAAAGTGGATCAAATATCTGCGATATTGCAGATAACACATGTCGCTTTGTTAATGGTAAACAATCTTCAAAGTCTGAATTTTATGGTGAAATTAAACGTATCATTTTCGGCATTCCAATAGATACCCAAAGGTTTATTTTCATAATCACTCTTTACAAAATGTTGAATTCCAGATGATGTCTTATTACAGTGATTTAAAAAATCCGCCGAATTACTCGCCATTTACGCAACGTATACATCGCGTTGCTTAACCCATTTAGGACCACTACTAGAAAAATCAAATTAAGTACAACTTTTTTACAGAAACATATTTAATTAATTAGTAATAAACATAAGAAAAACAAAAAATTAAAAAAAAAACAATAGAAGCAGTTTTTTTTGCGTTGCGTTAACGCAACTATGGTACTATATGATTTCCTAAATTAATTGTGATAGTTTTTAAAACAATGTGGGTGCAAGGGGATTTCACATTTGTTGCACTTATAAACCGTAGTGCTTTTGCATACCCTGCAACGTCTTCTCCAGTTTTCGTTATTTCTTTCAATTATATGACCCGTGTTATCAAATCTAGACGTCGACGGTAAAGATGTTGTAGAGCCACGACCTCTAGTGGATTGTGTTCTACGTTTGTTTTAGTCAAAAGACTTCGGACTAGTTCTGACTTGAAATCTAGCTGGGAAATGGGTTTCTCTTTATGTACAAGTCGGTATAGTTTCCAAGCATTTACCACAGCACAGTCCAAAAATTAATAAACAAAGGCCACCACCATTTTTTCCTCGAATATTGATTCGGTAGTTTGCCACGGCATTGTCGTGTAAATCTACACCACCCATATATTTGTTATATTGGGCAATCATGTTCGGTTGTGGTAAAGAGACATCTTTTTTTCCTTACGATTGTATCTTTTCACAGACTGAATGGGCTCTACAGACTCACAATTGCTTGCAACTGTAACTACGGAATTGTCATTCCAACGCACAACGCTTATTTCGTTTACATGATCGTACCGGGAATCCATGGTGCCACGAGATTTTTCCCTATACTTTTATTAGTTTCTAATGGACATTTCAGCATCCTATTCTCACGAATAGTTCCAGTAGCAAAATATCCTTCATTCTTCAGATAAACCAACAATTTATAACTTGTAAAAAATTATCAAAGTATACTTTATGGGCTGATCTATTTTCTACAACTTTCAGTAGATTGATAACAACTTCTTCACCTAAACCAAAAATTGTTTTTTGCATCTGTTATCTGTTTTTCCGCTATATGGAATGAACTGATACAAATATCCGTCACTTGAAGTGAGACACCAGATTTTAAACCCAAATCTTACAGGTTTTCCTTTTAAAAACATTTTTGCCGAATGACGACCAAAGTAAGGCACCATCTGTTCATCAATTGACAAATGATGTCTGAAAATACCAAACTTCAAAAAGTTTCTGTTCAATAGATCCACTAGAGGCCGTACTTTCGCAAATTTGTCGTTTTTATCTAGCTGATTATTATCGGCAAGATGAAGATTTTGTTTTATTTCTAGAAATCTGTTCCTAGACATGGTATTTTTACAAACGGAACACCTTTATCTTCATCGGATGACCAGTAGAGTTTTACTTGTGGAAGGGTATGATATCCACTCAAAATTAATATTCCCAAAAAATTTCCAGGTCAGCTTGTTCTAAGCCAAATTGAGGACGATTGTGATCCCTTGAATATTTCATCGACATTGAAATAATAAACTGCATAATATTTTGATCAAACATTTCCATAAAAAGTCAAATACAGATTTTCCATGTAGATCCGTAGTAATTTTGTTTATGTCTTCTAGCTCATTTGACACAGCATCTCTATCGTAGTCGACTGAAGTTCTACACCAAGTAACGTCTTCTAGTTTCGGTATTTTATAAGGTAAAGGTAAAATGTCTTCATCATTATTATCTTCCACTACAACTTCAGAGTCTAATTGAATTTCAAATGTTCCCGCCAAATCTGCAGGCAAATTTTCTTGGCCGCCTACAATATCTTCATCGATATTTTCTTCATCCGTTAGATCATCGACGTCAGGTGGTATGTAACAAATGTCCACTTCTTTATTGAGACTAATATTTTCTACAATTTCTTCAAGTTCTTTTAGTGTCAAAGGCCTTGTATAATAATAATTGTCTTTATTGTTGCTCTAAAACCATAAATGATTATCGAAAATAAGCACAGTTGATTTACTTACCATTTTAAAATTTTGATAATATTTGAAGGATTTGTTTACTCTAAAGAACTAGATATCAACACTAAAACGCACCGTTTACAATACACTACGACTAAATGACAAGTTCAAACAGGAATATGAATATGAATCATGCTTTCTGCCACTGCAGTTTCATTGTTTATCCCAATGTTGCGTTTTCGCAACGTTGCAATTAAAAGCCCTCTGAAGTCAACTAGTAAAAAAAATGGACTAACTTTTTATAGCATACTGTAATTTGAAGTATCTTTAAAAAAATACTAACACAGCATAAAGAAAAAAATAACCATTGGTTAAAAATATATACATATTTACCTCAACCTTTTAAGCGAATATTGAACACTTTTATTTATTTTTTTCTCAAAATTAAAAACCCGTCTAAATTCAAAAAATATAAATTTGTTACCTCAACTATCCTTTTATCTGATAATATAAAAGTCGTGACCAAAAATAGATTTTTCGGTATAAAAAATCCTATTTTCAATGTTGCGTTAACGCAACCATGGGCTTAAATGGGTTAAAATAATTAAATCATCAATGTAAGTATCAATTAACAACGCGTTTGCAGCTTTAGGATAACTACTCTTATAAACAATCGCTAATTGTTTAAACATCTCTCGCCAAGAACCCTGACGGTTTGAATCCGTACGTTATAGTTTGTAATATGAAATACACCTAGTGGTTCGGCATTACTTTTCCTCCATAAAATCCGCTGCAAATCCCTATCGCATTCATTAATTTTTATCTTCCTATACATTTTCGCCATATCCGAAGTAAATACTATTTGATGTAATCGAAAACGTAATAAAATGTTTATCAATTCACTTTGCACTACCGGTCCGTTACATAAGACGTCATTTAAAAGAAATTCCCAGTGCTCGTAGGAGCACTTCCATTAAAAACCGCCCTTAATTTGGTAGTACTTGATTTTTTTCTTATACACGGGTTGATAAGGTATATATACACCCGTTTAATATTTCGCGCATTTAAATACTTGGTTTTCTTTAAAAACATCTCAATTTCCTTATCCCCGTTCAAATTTTTTTACCTTGACCATGTGTCCTAATTCTTTATATTCTGGTCATAAAACTCTCATATTTCTGTTTAACGTAATCATTTTTCTAGTTTGCCTTCTAGTTTTAAGAATTGCTTTGACGTCGTACCGAAACGGTTCCCTAATTTTGCAAAATCGCCGCTGTTAGGGTAACTAACAACAAATCTTCCTCCACGTCCCGATACGTGGTTTCAATAAAATAATTTTCGCAACGTTTTTGCTCAATACTTAAGCATTTTGTGTTTGAAAGGTGACACATTTGATAACCGCGATAAACTAAATTTAAAACCCCGGTTACAATCCAACCGAATAAAATTTCTCTATATATTAATTCATTGTCACGTTTTACGCCTGCTAATAATATATCGAAGAAAATTTGAGATCCTAACAACATGTCTACTTTTGCTTCTATATTAAAACTATCATCCGCTAAAATAATATCTGAGGGAATGTTCAGTTTATCCAAATTAAATGAAATTAAAGGACGGTTTTTCGCTAATTTATCCATTACAAAAAACGTCGTAGTAATTTCGAATAAACTGTGAATCGCTTTGATTGTTATTGTTATTAATACCGGAAACATATATGTTTTTAATGTGACGAAGTTCAACGTTTAGTTTGTTACAATAAATTTTTACCGTAGTCGCAATTTATCCCATTTAAATATTATTAATCCGTACCTCTTTTCAAAAGTGGATGGCCTTCACGTCCAAATTTCTGAACGATTTACGTTTACTTTATCTGCCCGTTTTCGTTGCAAAAGCAAGAGTGTATTTATGCCATTTTGAGATTTTAATTTTGCAAGGTTTAATTAATGCAAACCGAAGTTTCGGATTTAATCACTATATTTGTGCTACTGAAATGAACGTTTTACGTTCAATTTTCATTCGGTAATTACCGGATAAGAAGAATATCACTCCTTTTGTTAATGAGCTTGTTTCTTCCTGTTTTTTTTTTGAATGCCACGAACATCTCGGCATTCTGTGGTATCCGACAGTTACACATGTTGGAAATTTTAGTTTTAATTTGGTACCATTACAATTACGCTGATATCAGTGATAATCACGCAGCACAGCTTGGTAGCCGCTTAAAAATTTTCCAATCTGCGTCATCTTACAGCATTTCCAGGATCATCGGACACTACCAATTTCGGAAAAGAACAGATGAGTACAAGCCTCAACGGGCCATTTTTTAAGTTTTAGTAATGATTTTTTTAACATTATTCTGCATAACGAATGTTACATTATAATTTATTTGATTTTATTTGTGAATTGCGACGAAAAGTTCGAACTGATCGGGTGCAACAATTTAATAATTTACTTTAATATTGTACATAAAAAAATACTGTTATCTATAAATGTGGTAATTTTGTTATTTTAACGTCAAAAGTCGTTTTTAAAAAGTTGTAATTTATTAAACAATATTACATTTGACGGAGTTCAATTAGTGTTGCTTCTACAGAAGACAAATATAAACTAAAACTAAGATAATTCATATGAATGAATATTACAATTAAAAATACAGTAACTATTATTCTATAGGATGTGCATCAGCACTAGATAAATCTGTCTACTATTTATCTATTGCTGAATACATAAAATAGTAAAGGCTATTATACATAACTCCTCCATCCCAAGAATCTTAAATGAGTAAATACGAAATTTAAGTTTTAGATTGAAGTAACGAATTATCAGCAATGTCCAAATTTTGAAAATGAGTTTTAAAATACTTTATTAATGTTTGCTTGAAGGAGTCACGTTTACAATATAGATATACAACTAAACATATAATACATATAATGAATAAAAATACAATAATAATGGAACAATAATTAAGAGTTGTCGTTATCGGGGCTTCTGTTTCTATAAGTTTATGTCTTTGTTCATTTAATTTGATTTTAGTTTTAACTAAATCTTGTGTATTTGTGGAAGTTAAGTCCATTTTTGATACATTAATTATTTTAGATTTATAAATTTGTAGTTCTCCAACACTAGGCAGTTTTAATTCTATTTCTTTAGTTGAAGATGATTTCATTGTAAACAGTAATTCATTATGATTAATCAAAACCGAACAATCAGGGGTTAAATGAATTAAATTGGTTTCTCTTATGTCTTTTCTGTCAATGTTATTTTTACATTTAATGTCTAGAATAGTTTTAGAAGGTGAACTAACTAACCAAGTGGCGGTATCTATTTGCAATATTTTGTCTGTAATTAATTCAAAAGTATAAGTTTCACAAGTTTGATTTTCATGAAAGGAAAGTAGTTGCGTTTCACATAGTTTTGAATTTGGGATATTGAAATGGTTATCATGTGAGCAAAAATAATGATTTATTGAAGTTATTTGACAGTTATTGAACTCGATGGGAACACTAAATTCTTTATTATAAAGTATTGTGTTATAAGTGGAATAATCATTTGAAATTTATTATTATTTGTGTAAGCTGGAAAGGGTATAAGTTTGATAAGTTGATATTCTAAGAATGGTTTTACTAAGGGTATTTCAAATATAAAAGTAAATATGTTGTCTTTTGATATATTTTTGTAGTAATAATAGATTCATATAAATGGAGATTTTCATAGTTTGGTGGGTATGGTAGACCTAAATTTTTGTTATTGTAAGGTTGAAGTTTATTTAAAGATTCTGATATTTGAGTTAATGATTGAATTAGTTCATTATTGTCAATAAGTGAAAGATGTAATTGTTGTTTTTGGGCAAAGGTTAAAGCTACTTCTAATTCTGTCCAAACGTTAATAAATAATTGAAGAGATTGAATTGATTCATCAATTATCGAATACGTTGATGCTTCGGTTAATATTCTATGAATTTTTACATTATCTAAGAAAATTTTATTTAAGTTGTTATTCAATAGTTTTTGGTTTTCTGATAAATCATGTACTGTGGAAATTGTGTCATTTAAAATTTGAGCTTGTTCTAAAAGGATATTTTTATGGATTTCGGTTTCGTGTTTCAATTTAGATATTATGCTTTCGTATCGTCGTCCATCGTCTGCACTTAGATTTCCTGTTATAAATTTTATTACGGTGCCTAGTCCTTCTAATAATGATCGTTTTGCCTATCAATTTGGATTTTTGGAAATAATTGATTTAAGAGTCTATCTGCTTTCTTTATGTATTGTTTTAATATTAATAACTGATTATTATGATTTATAAAAATGTCTTCTATCTGTACATTACGTCGGTTTCCTAAAGGGTAATGTTTATTTTCTAGCAATTCTATTGATTTAATTAGGTTGTTTCGTAACATGTGATAATTGCTAAGCATAGGGTATAGTCCATTATTTTAATTATTGTCCATTCTGATACTTTTAATACGGCGTTACCTTTCTGTAAGGGGTACAGTCCAGGGTTGTCTTTTAATGTCCGTATGGTTACGTCAAGTCTACATTGGTTCCATGTAAGGAAGAAGAGGGCAGTTGTCCTGGAAAAGACGTTAGTTCGTTAGCATGTCTTTTAGGATAGTGTTTGTAGGAATATTTCTTAAGTCATACGTGTCATGTTCATGAATTTTGTCAACAACGTAAGGTCCTATAAATTTTGGATCTTTTTTATTTCTAGCATTAGTTTTTATGTAAACTTTATCACCTACATTAAAGGTTTGGTTTTTGCGAGTTTTGTTAAGTTTTTCATTCCGATTTTCTTTAGTAATTCTTTGTTTATTTTGTAAAGCTTTATATAAACATTTCATTTTTTCTTTGTGACTAATCATATAGTTCTCATAAAATGATTTTTCATAATCTAAATCAAAAGGGTTTTTACATTCTGTATGTCCAAATAAAATTTCAAAGGGAGTGAATTGCAAATTTGAATGTATTGAATGATTATATGCCATTACACAATATGGAATTTTTTTAATTTCTGGCATGTCTCCTAAGAGCCTATAATGTTCTATAAGGGTAGAATGAAAACGTTCAATTGGTGAATTTGATTGGTGGTGATGTGGTGTCGTAACATGAAATTGGATTTTGTGAAGTTCCAAAAAATTTATAAAGGGTTGATTTTTAAATTCATTATCTGCCACTAAAATATTTGGGGTTGTATAAGTTGTAAAATAATAAAATAATCTATCAGTTATATCAATCATATTACTTGAACGTAATTGATAAGCTTGTACAAATTTGGAAAATGCATCTATTAAAGTCAAATATTTTATTCCTCCAATTTGAAATATGTCCATATGAACGGTATGAAAAGGGCGATTAAATGTTGGCGTTAAATTAAAAGGTTGTTTTATTGGATTTCGATTATATTTTTGTGTCCTACAAGTAGTGCAATTGTTAATAAAATTTTTATGTCTGTATTCATTCCTTTCCAATAATATTTTCGTTGTAAATGTTCAATAGTTTCTACTATTCCTCTATGATTAGTTTTTCCAAAATGGTAATTGGCTAATTGGGATTGTCGTTCGTTTAAATCTGTTATATAAGTAACTAATTTGGTACATTTATGAAATTTAGGTGTATTGTCATTTACGATTGAGTTTAGATAAAGAGAGAATTCTTGATACAAAGATTCGTTGGGAAAATAACAATAATAATTAGTATTCGGTTCTAAGTATTCTAAAAGTAATTCGTTAAATATTAGGTTTTTGTTATCATTATTAATATAGACTGAATAATGAATATTTCCATCAAATTTTGATATTTGTATTTTCTTAGGTAAATTTGATTCTTTAAATTCAATCTGTTTGTTAAAATGTTGTAAGGGTTTATCTGTGATGTCTATTACTGGTGTTGAACTAAGTTGTGAATGTACTGTATCTGCTAACGTATTATTATCCTCATTTTCAATTGGTAACAAATTATTATTTTCTGGTTCAAATATTGGAATATCAAACAAATCTTCAATATTTGGGGAGTCTGGTCTTTCAGCAATAATACTATAATTAGGTTCTGGAGTGTTTAATCTGTCTACATCATCTAAGATTTCATCAATTTCATTTATTATTTCATCATTTACTGTAACTGGGTTGAGATGAATGCGTGAGAGAGCATCTGCTACTTTATTAGTTTTACCTGGCAAATATTTTATTTCAAAATTAAATTCTTCTAACTTTAAAGCCCACCTAGCCAACTTCGAATTTGGTTCTTTAAGATTACGAAGCCAAACTAGAGGTCTGTGATCTGTGTACAACACGAATTTAGTACCGAATAAATATGGTCTAAATTGTTTTGTGGCCCATACAATGGCTAATAATTCACGTTCAATAGTACTATATTTTTGTTCTGTGTCATTTAAAGTACGTGAAGCGTAACTTACTGGTTTTCCATTTTGTGAAAGTACTGCTCCAAGTGCAAATTTTGAAGCGTCAGTTGTTAGTTCAAATTGTTTATTAAAATCCGGGTATTGCAAAATAGGTTCATTAGTTAAAAGATTTTTACAATATTCGAATGAATTTATAAAGTCTTGTGAATGAATTATTTTATTATCGTTTTTAAACAATGTGTAAGAAATTTGGTTATCTTAGCAAAGTCTTTAACAAATTTTCTATAGTATCCAAATAATCCTAAAATGATTTTATTTCAGTTTTTGTCTTAGGAAGAGGGAAATTTTTGATGGCTTCAATTTTCGAAGGATCTGGTTTTATTCCATTTGGAGTAATTATGTGTCCTAAATATTTTACAGTTTTTGAAGAAATTCCGATTTATCTAATTGAATTTTAATGTTTGTTTCTTTACATTTTTTAAATACATTTTCTAGTCTATTAATGTGTTCTTGTAGAGATTGTGAATAAACAATTATGTCATCTAAATAAACTAAACATTGATTTGGGGTTAAGCCTGTTAATGCAGTGTTCATCATTCTTTGAAATGTAGCGGGGCTATTTTTTAAGCCAAAAGGCATACGTTTAAATTGAAAATGTCCTTCTTCTGTTGAAAATGCGGTTTTTCGCGGTCTTTATCATTTATTTCAATTTGGTGAAAACCTGAAGCTAAATCAAGAGTAGTGAAATAGTTTGCTCTACCAAGGTTGTCTAATATTGTTTCAATAAGGGGAGTGGGTATTTATCGTCTATCGTTTGTTCATTTAATTTACGATAATCAATAACAATTCTCCATTTTCTTTGACCTGAAGCGTCTACTTTTTTGGTACTACCCAAATGGGAAAATTATATGGAGATTCTGAAGGTTCAATAATATTTTCGTTAAGCATTTTGTTAATTTGTCGTTTGACTTCTTCTCTGTGTACATGAGGATATCTATATGTTTTGGTATAAATGGGACTTTCGGTTTTTGTTTTAATAATAGTTTTTAACGAGTTTACGGAATGTTTCAATACGTGGGGGCTGTTAACGAAAATTTACGTCATTGCCTGGTTCGAAATAATCTGGATTTGAAACATTGCCATTTTCTTCTTCAACATGATTTTCGTGGTCATCTGGTGCTTCAAATAAATTTGTATTAAATAACTCTTGGGATTGAAAATTTCTGGGTTGATTTGGAGGTTGTATGTAATTAGTATGTCTGACATTTGGATGGATTTGTCTTTGTAATTGTTGTGAAGCGGGGCGTTTCTTTATTGTACTGGTTTGCATTGGTTCTGGTTTAAAAAGTAGGTTTAAAATTTTGTTTTGGTCTAAAAACATCTGTTGACTGTCTTTGCAAGTTAAATGAGCGCGACTGTTGTGGTCGATTAAAATTAAAGTTTTCATATGCCGGTTTAGAAAAATTTATAAATTGATTTTGTCTAGGGTAATTTGAAAATCATTATTACTTTGACTGTAATTTTTTTGTAATTATTACTAAATTGGGGATTTGGTTTAAAGTGTGATTTTTGTGAGGAAACTTGAGAATAATCATGAAAATTACTTTTGCTAGTATTTTGAAAATATCTGATATCTAATTCATCTTTAACAAAAGTGAGTGCCTGTTTTAGCGAATTTGGAGAACGACTTCTTATAAAACTACCTAATGGTTCCAACAATCCACTTATAAAAACTTTTAAGCCTAATTGTTTTGCTGTATTTATTTTGTAATCTTTACATCTCTAACTTCACTACCTAACGCGATTTTTGAATTTAAAGTTGCAAGTAAAGAACGAACTTTGTTAAAAAATCAATGGGACTTTCTTTTTGATGTTGCCTTAATCTAGTCATATCAATTTGAATATTTAATTCTGATCTTTGATCACCAAAATTATTTATTAAAACTTCTTTTAATGCGGTCCATGAATCGTAAACATGACCGGTAACAATTTCAAGTGCTGCGCCTTTTAAACGATTGCGAGCAGCGGATAAAAGTAATTTATTAATATATGCATTTGGAGTTTGAGTTTGCCAAAATTGCGATAAAATGTCTTCAACAGAACGTATGTATTCACTTAATTCAGAAGGTTTACCATCAAAAATTGGTATCTCATTTAAGATACTCATATGGAAACCTTGTGGGTAACCGTTTACATTTTGAGCTTGATTTTGATTTTCCATCGTAAAATTTAAACGCGATGGTGTAAGATTAACTTGTCTTATAATATTATTTGAATTATTAATTAGTAATTCGTCGTCACTGTCACTATATGGCATTTATTAGAATTAATGTTTATTTGCCACTTTCAAAGTTTATTTATTTTTATGTTAGTAAGGGGCATAAAACCTATCCACGGTTCCTACGCATAGATACAGACTCAGAATGGAAATTAAGCAAACATAAGGTTTGCACCAATCAGTCACTCGTCTGTAACTACCTGAACTTAAAATTAAATCATATAATTATATTAGTACGTGCGTTTTAATTTAATTATTATTTTCACTTGCAGTAATATGCAGTAACAAAAATAAAATGCGAATTTGACGACTTACATTAATTTCATATCTTCCAATAAGGGGTTGATCTGTGCTCGATCACTTGATCCCGATGATCAGGTTTGAAGTCCGCTTCCAGCAAGCTTTCTACGGGCGATGCTTGTCCCTACGACGGCTCGACTGGGGTTGGATGCCTTCTTCAGCTTGGTCGTTCCTGCTACCAACACTTCTACTTCGGCGATGTTTGTCCGTTTGGAAACGATGGGTTTAGGATGTAGGTCTTCTTTGCGACAAAGTGTTGAAACACACGAAAATTAGGGTACTTGATTTTCGAAGGCCTAATTTCTTCACAATCCTACCGACTGCGCCAATTTTGTTATTTTAACGTCAAAAGTCGTTTTTAAAAGTTGTAATTTATTAAACAATATTACATTTGACGGAGTTCAATTAGTGTTGTTTCTACAGAAGACAAATATAAACTAAAACTAAGATAATTCATATGAATGAATATTACAATTAAAAATACAGTAACTATTATTCTATAGGATGTGCATCAGCACTAGATCCGTCTACTATTTATCTATTGCTGAATACATAAAATAGTAAAGGCTATTATACATAACTTGGTCGAGGTTATACTGCATCGTACCTTTTAATTTCGTTATATTAACTGGTTTACACTCGAGAATTATTGTTGTTTTTGTTTGATATTTTTTTGCCATATTAAATCAATAGAATTTTCTTTTATCGTTTATTATTGAGATTTCTGAACTACACGTTACGTTGGACAAAACATTACGTAACAAGTTTTCTTAGAAACTGCGTGGTTACGTAATTAGTTGTTGAACCTCCATCCAACAATACACGTGCAACTGTCGATTCATTCGAATTATTAAAAACAATTACCTGAGCTGTTGCTAACAAAGCAACTTGTTTAATATCTTGACGACGTTTCCGTTCTCAGTATCAAAATGTAATAAAAGATTATGTTTATCGTCTACATTTAGCGCAAGAATAAAATTTGCAATCTTTTCCTGAATGCCCCTTGTTCAAACAATTATAGCATAAATTAAGTTTCTTTACTTCAGCACTTCTATCATTTATTGTTAATGCCCTAAATTTATCGCACTTAAAAACTGAATGAGATTCTGCAAAATTTCACATTTCTTACGTACCACCGTTCGAGCTATATTGGTGGATTGTTTTACAATTCTTTTATCGCAATCCATAGATATGGCTTCTAACAATGCACATTTTTTAAGAAAACTTTCTAAATTGGCTAACGTGGATAATTCACGGGTCTTGTTTTCTGATTCCCATGATCGTTTTGTATTGAAATCGAATTTAGTTTTTATAATATTAAATCATTAATATTCCCAAATCGCTAATATTTATACTGAGTGCGTGAAGCGCTCGCGTATGTATTAAATATTCGTCTAATAATTTCCGTAATAAAACTCCGCTTACTTTTGAATTGGTGGAAAGTCTACAATCGATTTAATATGTTCAATTACAATGAATCTTTTATTTTCAAACAGTCCTCTAATAATTCCCAAACCGTCGCGTATGTAGTTTAGGATACTTCTAAATTTGGAATAGTTTCAGCCGCCTTAGCGGTCAAACTTGCTTGTAAATATAAACATTTTTGCACATTACTTACTTAATTCATTGTTATTATGAATAAGTGTATGGAACCTGTCTCGAAATCGAGACCAATTTTGGTACGAACCGTCATACTTCGCGACTGAAATTGTGGGTAACTTAACGCTTTTTTCTTTTTCTACCCCACATGGACTCGACCCGCTTGGCACTATATTAAACCTTTGCAACTTATTTTCGGCATCTGAGATGCTTTTATAATACTGATAATCTTTTCCCGTGTCCAACAATTCTATCTCAGTTTGAAGGTCTCTGCTAGTGTTTTCTAATAGGTCAATTTGCTGGGGCCAAAATAATGGACATTCGATGGGCGTAAGTATTGTTTTACATATTTCTGTTAGTTTTAGGGTAACTTATAATGCATTATTTTATTGATGATACATGAAACAACACTACCACGTGTAGGCAGAACAAATTTTGCTTATGTCACGTGCACAATTTGAGTCCAAATCCGTGGGCGCTTTCGGCCTAAACAGTGTCTCGTTGCTAATTCATTGAAAATATGTTTTTTTCGCTTTTAGGAAAGGTTTTTCGCTGTCCCAAGCCATGGATATGCTGCTACATAATGACGATGACATGTTACAACAAGTTGATGAAATATTTGTGCTACCGCCGGATCCAAATGCTGACACAGATGAGGATTCTGCTGACGAAGACGAAGGAGGAATGATTCATAATCTTACCGGTAAATGCAATTTATCTGTATTCCACGTTTATATTTAGTTTTTTATTGAATTTAACAGGCCGTCCATTGCGTGCTGCTGCAGAAATAAAGTTGTTAAATAATGACAGAATAGAAGGGAATGAGAACCGTACGACTGAAAATGTAAGTAAGCATTTTTTTTTATATTATATTCAAATGAAAACGCGGGTATTCCCAGGAAACACAAGATTACGTAAATGTGATGCCTTCGGCTTTGACAATGGGTGATGGTTTGTCACATTCTGCAAACCAAGTGTGGGTTGCAGACCGTCTTACCCAAAAAGTCAATTTCAGAATGGATTGGCGGGGATTTGGAACCGATGGTGCGACAGTTTCCTGAGCCTGATTATTCAAGGTACAAAGGCATGTCACCAGTTGAACTGTTTCAACTTTTTTTGATGACAAGATTTTCCAATCTCTCGCGGAAGAGACTCAAAAATATGCCCAGTATAAAATGAAGCGGATCCTGGAATTGCTGTATCAGAAATTCGCTGCTTTGTTGCAATACTGCTCCTCAGCGGTTACAATAATTTACCTTCAAAACGATCTTACTGGGATATGAAAGACGATCTGCACAACAAAATGGTATCAGATGCGATGAGAAGAAATAGGTTTCTTCAAATTCAGAAATTCATTCATATAGCAGATAATACATATGTAAATTCATCCGATAAAGTTTGGAAATTGCGACCAATTATGGATGCAGTAAAAGGAAACTGTTTGACCCATTCTCAACCGGTACAAAATTTGTCGTACGACGAATCAATGATCAAATATTATGGCCGCCACGGATGCAAACACCATCCGTGGCAAGCCTATCCGCTTTGGATACAAGATGTGGTGTCTCAACTCTAAAAACGGATATCTCATCAATTTTGATTTATACCAAGGCAATGATCCTCGGGAGGATGTAAACTTGAGTAAGTTGGTGGGAAAATGTGCAGCACCTATGGTATTGATGTTGAAGGAACTACATCAACCAAATTTGCCGTATATTATTCATATGGACAATTTATTTACTGGAATGAATTTATTGGCGTATCTTCGAAGTTTAGGTTATGGGGCAGTTGGCACAATTCGAGAAAATCGAATTCCAAAATCGTGTCCACTAACTGGAAAACGTCAATTCCAAAAAAAAGAAACGTGGATGAACACGTCATAGAAAGAAATGACGGTATTGTCTTAGTGAGGTGGATGGACAATTCGGTGGTCCCTATAGCTTCCACCAATGCGGGTGTTCAGCCAGAAGGACTCTAAGAAGGTATTGTCAAAAGGAAAGGAAACATGTGATGGTGACTCGCCCTGCTTGTGTGGCTTCATATAATAAAAATATGGGTGGCACCGACCTTATGGACCAAGGAAATGCGGCTTATCGCATTGGAATACGTGGCAAAAAGTGGTATTGGCCAATTTTTACCTGGCTGATTGATGTCCCAATACAAAACGCCTGTTTTCTGCATAACCAAGCAGGCGTAAAGTAGCACAAGTGTACCTGACAACATATAAAACACCTGCAAAAACTGCTGGTAGAATCAGTCTGACCAAATATCTGCTCCCAGACATACGGTTTGACCGGATGGATCATTTTGTCGTCCCGTGCAACAGACGCAGATGTGCAGGGGTAGGGTGTAAATCTTTTGGTAGGACAATGTGCCAAAAGTGTGATGTTGGCCTTTGTATCAAGTGCTTTGCCGCTTATCACACTAAGTAAACTATCTTGTATTTTGTAATATTTTCATGTTTTTTCGAAAAAATAATAAAGATGTGTTGGAACGCCCACGGGTACCATATGGTATCAGCGTTTTTTTTGGACAGTAAGGCTTTAAAATATAAAAAAATATAATATTTCCTACTTTTTAATATGTATTTGACTTAAACCAGCCCAAGATATTAAACTATTTAAAAAAATATTAATTAGGGCGCTAATGGATTAAGATGGCTTTGGCAGCCTCCAATCTATTTTTTAAATTACAAATTTCGTCGTTAATCCCGAATTTATTAAAAAATTTTGCAAACTTTATAATGGCCCTTGACAACCGTTCGTTGGTTGATTGCTTTTGCAATTCAGCCATGATAATATCAAATCAAATATACCAATAATAAGCAAAAATATTTATGCATGCAGTTTAACGCAATAAGGATAAAGAAAAGAACGCTGTTATCTAATCGACTTCGAACCTGCAAGATGACCTTTTCTCCTTTGGACTGTCTTCCTCGTTATTTCTTTTGTTTTCTTGACCTCGAACCTGCAAATGATGTTATCTACGTTGAGCGTCTTCCTCATAAGCTTGGACCTCAACCTGTAGGCGTCGTCTTCTACGTCGAGCGTCGATTTCCCGGGTTCGCCAATTCAATCCACGGACCCTAATTAATTATAGATCCGGCCCCAAGAACCAATGTTTTGATTGACGATCCAAATAATTATATAAACTTTAATGTGAACTGTATTTAAATTTATATCATAATATGCAATGTTACATAACACAGTGCAACAAAAAAAATCAATTTTACCGCTTAGATCGGGACCTGTATGCTCCGTCTCTAGGGGTCAAATACGTCCAGAAAATCCGTATGGAAGCTCTGGACATTAGAAATATTTTGCAAAACATGAAAATGAAGTTTTTTTTTCTAAAAAAATGGAAAAAAACCACTAAAACTTACTTTAACGGGGTTTTGTGGCATGTGAGTTATTTTGAGTGTTGTGTGGTGCTTACCTTGCAGATGGGAACCCAAACGAAAGCCAACAGTATGGCTCTTTGATATATTTTGTTAAAAACTGTACTTACACTGGTCATTTTTGTCGATTTTTCTCCCAAAATAAGGCTATTTTGACAAAATGAAAAAAAAATTGGCAATACCCGAAAAGTTGCCGGATTTCGACGAAAACGCGTGAATTGATAGCTAAACATCGTGATTTTTTTTGAAAAATATTAACTTTTAGGTGCGCAGATAAAAAATCGGTTTTCGGGTATAGAAAATAAGATGAGCATTTGTATCGAAAAATCGTCGTATAAGAGCTAAAAATCCTTCTTGAACAGACTGTAGCGGCTTTCCTTCTGTCTATATGGCACCAGTATGACATCTGAAACCACTTGTGATTACAAGACTTAGATAAACTTTATATTTATAGAATTATTTGCTTTTAGAGGATTTAGATTTAGAAGATTTTTACTAAAAAATTAACAAAGGTGAACGAAGTAGAGAGTAATACGGTAGAATTTTTGAAGGTGGCATCGGTGTGTCGGCGTTTGGGCAGACAGCCTGCTAAGGATTTGGTTGATACCGCTTGAGTGACTACGGCTTTTAGGGAAGATGCGATACTCATATCGGCTCTCGGCACAAGCCTTTCATCCCAGCTGCCCGAACATACCCAGAAATGTCCGAAGAGTGCAACCCCTAGCTCGGTTTTGTTCGGGTCGGCCGGCATCCTCCCTCCCTTAGTCCTCTTGCTTGGGCTCTCACTGTTCGTATCGCTGCCTCTCAACTTACAGTGAAGTGGAGTGTCGTGAAATGTCGGTGAAATACTGTTTTCCGTGACTAAAAATGTTTAGCTCTTATACGACGATTTTTCGATAAAAATGCTCATCTTATTTTCTATAGCCAAAAACCGTTTTTAATCTGCGCACCTAAAATTTGATGTTTTTTCGAAAAAGCACAATGTTTAGCTATCAATTCATGCGTTTCCGCCGAAATCCGGTAACTTTTTGGGTATTGCCAATTTTTTTTTTCATATTTGTCAAAATAGACTTATTTTGGAGAAAAATCGACAAAAATGACCAGTGTAAAGTACAGTTTTTGACAAAATATATGAAAGAGCCATACTCTAGCTTTCGTTTGGATCCCCATCTGCAAGGTAAGCACCACACAACAGTCTAAAAGTCACTCCCATGCCACAAAAACCGCTTTAAAAGTAAGTTTTAGTGGTTTTTTAATATTTTTTTACAAAAAAACTTCATTTTCATGTTTTGTAAAATATTTCCAATGTCCAGAGTTCCCATACGGATTTTCTGGACGTATTTGACCCTAGAGACAGGGGCATACAGGTCCCGACCCTGAGCGGTAAAATTGATTTTTTGTTGCACTGTGTAATTAATATAATATGAAAGAAATGCGTGCTTCTCTAATTGAAGTCACAGCATTCGACTCTGCTCCAGTCCACTTCTTTCCACTTCTCATATCTTCGTTTAATTCCGAACACTGATCTTTCTGAGTCACCATACATAACACTTACAACACAATACAATATTGAAAATGTAGCATACGAATAAATAAAATAAATTAACTAGTAATTAATTGAAGTAATATTATTGTGTAAAACTAATAATAACGTTTAATTATTGCACATTATATAGTATAAAGGTGATTTTAAAATGAGAATTTGAAGTAGAAGATTAAAACAGTCAATTTTATTATGTAATCAAATTTCGACATTGAGGAATTAGGACTATTTCGATTTGGATTGTACAAATATTGATAAAGTTCTAAGATATTACGATGTTTTGACAGTATTACTCTAGCGTCCTTAATTATGAATCTAAGATTGTAGCAATTCATTATGTAGTAATTAAGATAGGTATGTATTTACTTTTCTAGCACCCTAAAGCTCATAAATTTGAACATTTCATTATTTCAATATTTAACATTTAAAACAATAAAAGACCCAAATAGAACTGGGAACCCCTGAATCTTTGTCGTAAAAAAGTTTGTGCTGTTGCATAAAATTATCTAGTAGAAGCACACCATATTTTGTCTGAAATCTAAAAATTATTGTGACTTATTTTATTGGTACTAGTTATTTTCACACATACTTTATTGCACTAGTAAAATTGAACAAAGAAAATTGTTTATTTCTTTGAAATGTTTACATTATAACGAAAAATAAATACTCTACCTGTGAATACCGATTCTCACAAAATATCAATAAACTATAACAAAGAAAAATTGCTAATATTGTTAATCAAACTAAACATAATAATCCTAAACACACAGAAATGCTAAATGTGTAATTAAGAAGTCGAATCAGATTACAAAATGTACATTATTAAAAACAAACAATTGTATCTGTAATAATTAGAAGTTTTAAAAGGGCAATTTCATATACCATATTAACATTAAAACTTGGCTTGGTTTGAAATTGAACCGAACCAAATTGACAAATATCTTTAAAAGTTAATTGAGATAGAAGCGAATAATATTTTCAATTTGTGATCTTAAAATAATAAAATTACAGTAGAAGATGAGAAAGTTTTTATGTAAGTTAAAACAGATTTAATAGGTAACTCGGGAGTAAGGTGGTGGTGTAATAGCTTTTCAGACATTAGACCGGAAACTTATTTTATAATAAGTATATATTATAGAAATAAGTAACATAACGCTCAGTTTAAAGCACGAGATTCCAGTTTGCAAAGAACGAGTGCTTTTAGGCATTATGTTACGAATTTCATAATATTATGAAATAATAATTAATATGAAATCAATATCTTTTGTTGATCAAATAGCAGGGATAGAAAGGTCAACTATTCTGAATTGTTATACTTCTGTTTTTACAGATAATATTTTCATTTGCATAAAATTGAGTGAATTCTATACTTGCTTTTGACGGTTTTTGATTTATTAATAGATTTAGACTTAACCAGAATAATAGGATATGCAGCGAACGCTTTTCCATGTAGTGGTCAAGAAGATAAATAAAAGTTGTCTAACATTCGTACATTTAACGTTACTGCCAAATAAATCACCTCTCTCAGCTGAAACCGTGTTGATGAGGTAAGAGCCAGTACCTACTACGAAAATAATGACGTCCGTGGTGCAGATTTCACTAGCCAACAGGATAGAAGTTAAGCCAGACATTCCCTACTGATGGTCACGCAGGGAATGAGAATAACAGAAGACCAAGAAAAAACAACTTCATTAAACACATAAATCTAATGTGAACAGGGCCTGACTGACAGATGTGTGGCTAGATAGTAGCAGTCATTTCTGGTTCCAAGGTTGGAATCAAACTCCGGTCATATCGAACCAAATAATGCAAAGGCAAATACAAATATAAGTGCAGAGAGCTCAAAAGAAGAGCCCAAAAAACATCTACAACAAGAAGATGTCGAAGAACCTAAGGAATTACGGGTACAGACATATTCACATATACTGACTTCCAAAAAAATTGCAATACCTAGAAGTTGTTGAACGATTTTAATTAAATTTTCAGGGAACGTCTATTTTCATTAAACAAAGTGATGATATAAGTGCAATGAATATATTTATGGCCGTTGTTTTTTAAAATTTTGATTTACCAGCAATTTTTCTGGAAGTCAGTATACATTAAAAAGAGTCAGCCAAATAGATGTTGGTAACAAAACGCAACCGATTCAGCGCTTTCTATTAAAACCTAAGTTGTTGTAGAAAAGAAGGGTTAACAACTTTTCCTGTGCAGACCCTACCTAAATCTATTTTAAACTGAAATATAAAGTAAATTTAATTCATCAAAATATTCAAGACCTACATAGTAAAGAACTTGAAATTGACCTTTTTGCATTGTAGAAAATGTTGATTTGCTGAGCATTTCGGAACATTGGCTTTTAAGCAACATCAGCTTCTATTTAGCTTTAAAATCATTAAATTGCAAATGTTTTCTGCAGAAGTCATTAAATACGTGGTGGATCAATGATAATTGTTCACAAATCTTTAAAAATATAAAAATCGCGAAGATATTGTTATACTATCTGTAGAGAAAATCACGGAAATGGCTTGTGTAGAACTTGGATCCCTTGTTGTTGTAAGACTCATTATTCGACGAATTTGAAAAAATTATGGATGAAGCTATTTACAAATAACAATAAGAAGCGTGTTATAGTTTGTGGTGATTTTAACATAAATTTGTTAGAAAACAGTAGTCATAGTAGAAAACTTAAGATTTTTTCAGTGTTTAATCTAGTCAATCTATTCTTAGAACCTACAATAATAACACCTCACTCATCTACTTGCATCGACAATATTTCCACAGATTTTGAACCAGTTAGTAAATCAATAATTAATAAAATAAATTCTGATCACACTGGACAACTAGTTATATTTAAAAACAATGATAAACAAACTGAATACAAAGTAATTCAATATACTCCTGTAAACAGCACCCGTATGTTACTATTTAGAAATAACGTAAGTTCACGAATAATTGAAGTTGGTTACAGTAATGATCCAAATGCTTATTATGATTCGCTTATCAATAGTATTAGTTTTGAAATCAGTAAAGTATTTGTACCAAAGACTTTAAATATTACAAGTTTTGAAAAATTTTGTGATTGGGCGACACCTGAGATTTATATGGATAGGACAAAGCTTTTTTATTTATACGCTGAAAATCGTGCAATAGAAATAAGGAAGTCGTTGAATACGTCAAGAATTTTTCAAAAAAATTTAAAAAAAATTGTTCAATTGCCAAAGGTAATTATATTAAAATAAAATTATAAACAGCACTAACATTAGTAAAACGACATGGAATATTATAAACAACGAAACTGGTAAAACAAAAACTGAGATGTAAACTTAACCTATTAATTAATAAGCAGCATTTAACATTAACTGAACAAAATGATGTTGCTAATGCATTTGAAGATTTTTTTGCTGATATTCCCATTATAACTACAAAACCGCTCAATTCGTGCCCTGCAATAGCTGTGTCTCTACTTAAGCAAAATGTTAATATTTGCAACGCTATATTTACCTTTTATCCCATTTCTAGTACTGACATAATTTCTTCTTTCAAATCGTTAAATATGAAAAAGACAAGAGACATAAATGGACTATCAGTAAGAATTATTAGTTCTATAATTGACCTAATCGCACCTATTCTAGCTACTATTTTCAATCAATGTATCGACATTGGTTTATTTCCAAACCTTATAAAAAACACAGCAAAATAGTACTTGTATTTAAAAGTGGTACTAAAACAGACCCTTCCAATTTTAGACCAGTCTCCATTTTACCAACTCTTAGTAAGATTTATGAAAACATTATTTTAAATCAATTACTCACCTATTTTTATAGTATAAAGTTAATGAACAGTAAACAATACGGTTTCACAAGTGGACGATCATCTATTGACGCAGGTGTTGATCTTATCCATCAAATTTTTAGTGCCTGGGAAGATTCAAAGGATGCCATAGGTATTTTTTGCGATCTTTCTAAAGCATTTGATTGCGTTCATCACGATATTTTGGATAGCAAATTAGATCACTACTAGTTCAAACATTTGAAGTTGGGGAGAGAGGTCTTCGGGGTCAATTATTCGCATGGGAGTGCCGCAAGGTTTAATACTCGGACCATTCCTATTCCTAGTTTATATTAATGATCTACCTTATATGGTAAATCAGATTCATAATGCTATAGTTTTCGCCGATGATACATCTCGTATTTTTAAATTAGATAGGAAATTATTAGATTACAACAACGTTAATCATTTCATGAATAAAGTTGTAGAATGGTTTACGGCAAACAATCTATTACTAAACAAACATTACTAAATGCATTAATTTTACACTATCTAATGTACTCAATAGGAATAAAATCATTTTAATAAAAAATGAAATAATGGATTTTGTAAATTCCACTATTTTTCTAGGTATTACGTTAGATAGTAAGCTACAGTGGGGTCTTCATATAGATAAACTAGCTGTAAGACTTAGTTCCGTAGCTTATGCAGTAAAGAAGATTAGGGATGTTTCAGATATATCAACTGCTAGAATAGCATTTCTCATATTTCCATAGTCTAATGTCATACGAAATTGTACTTTGGCGCCACGCGGCTGATGTAGATAGAACATTTATTATTCAAACTGAATAATAAAGCTTCGATACGTGAACTATTTAAAAAAATTTGAACTTTAATGTTGACATCTCAATATATATATATATTTAAAAACCTGATTTATTTATATAAAAAAAAAAATTTTTTTTCAAAAAAATTTTAAAAAAATAAATTTAACACTGGAAAAAAAAATAAAATAGTACCATATAAGACTCCACCCCATAAAATTGACAAGTCATTTAAAGGCAATGTGTCCCAAAAAATACCCCAATTTTTCCTTAACTTAAATATAAAAATTTATTAAAAATAAACTATTTAATAAAAGAACTACAAAATAAATGATTATTTTTACGGTGTATTACCCTGAGAGAAAATAATTTTTTTTAAAAAAAGAAATTTTTTTTTATATAATTATTTTTTTTTTTTTTTATTTTTTTATTTCTTTACCTAATGAATAAAATAGGTAACGGGTAGACACTGTTCTACGATCCCGGTGGAGGATAGGTCTATTTCAGGGAAGCGACCTTGTCCACGTGAGCCTCGACTGCCCCCCGCATCCCAATACAGGGAGGGAGCCGTGTCCCAATCTTAATCATACCGACAATCCACTTTTAGTCTTCCTATATCCCATATCTAAACTCTCCAACCCACCTAGCAAGCGTGGTGTTTTAAATGGTAAAAACCCCTCATGAAAACGACAGTCATGAAAAGGCCCCAAGTCCCCGGCGGTCTGCGTATCCCCAACCAAGGTAGCGGTCAGAAAAGGAAGCAGACATAGGGTGCTAAGAATCACCGGGATCGATCAGGCTACCAAAGGAAAACGACATTAGCAATAGGAACTATAAACGTACGAACTTTAATAGGTGAAGACCGTCTCTATGAACTTGAAGAAGAGCTCAATAACATAAAATGGGACATCATCGGACTATCAGAAATAAGACGCAAGGGAGAAGAATGCATAACACTTACATCTGGACATATATTATACTACAAAGGCTCAGAAAATGAAAGCCAACGTGGCGTAGGTTTCATAATTAACAAAAAGATATCAACACATGTTATAAAATTCGATAACGAATCGGAGAGAGTAGCTTCAATAATCATTCAATTCTCATCAAAATACAAAATAAAAACAAGTTGAAAATGCAAGGCATTGTCGCAACGAACTTCGTATTATCCAAATATGGAAAGAATGGCAAAGTTATAATTAGCGCCAATAGACCGTCATTGCTAACTTTCTATTATCCAAATATGTGCCACACATTGATTTTGGACATATTTGGATTTTTGAAATAAACTTATTCCGAGGGCATCGGGTATCTGTGGCCTGATTTTATGGGGGATAGGATATTTCAACTCAGCTATGCCAGAGAAGTCTAAATATATGCACACATTGATTTTGGACGTATTTGAAATTTTAATTTTTTCGACGGAATATGCGGGGCTCGGCGTCCCCGTTGCCCGATTTTAATGCACATCAAAACTTAAGCTTTGGGACACCAAGCTGAATCGATTGATGTATCACACAATGATGTCCGACCATTAGAAAGGCCTCGGACGGACGCACAGACGACAAATCGATTTCATAAACGAACGAAGTTCGTTGATAATACAGTGTTATCAACATCAACTCATACAGAAGAAGAAATGGAAATCTTTTATAATGAAATATCAGACAACATAAATAAAGACAACACTATCCACATTCTAGTAATGGGAGACTTCAATTCAAAAGTAGGGAAAAGGCAAGAAGAAAATGAAATATATATAGGAAACTTCAGCTACGATGAAAGAAATGAAAGAGGAGGTATGCTTCTGAAGTTTTTAACAGCACACCGTCTATATGAAATGAAACTCCTTCTTTTCCAAAAAACAAAAAAAAAGTGGGCATGAATCTTGTCAAGCGAAAAACACATAGTACAAGATGTAACAACCCTAAATTCATTCAATATAAATAGCCGACCACCGGTTATTAAGAGCAAAAATTTCTTTAGACACAAAAACGCAAAGACAGTCGTTAAGAAAACAAATAACAAAGATTGATACAGAGGAATTGAAACGAAATGCTTCAGAATATGAAAAGGAGCTCAACAAACAATTGAAAAAGGAGAAGTGGAAATCAAATGATATAAATAAAATGAACGATATAATTACAGAAGCAATGAAACAAGCTGGAAAAAAGTTGCTAAAATAAGAAACCCCAAGATAGAAAAGCTAAGCCAAGATACTAAAAATAAAATAGAAGAAAAAAGGCAATTATTCAAGGAAGGTAAATATGAAGAATTTAGACAAATGGCAAAGGAAACTAGAAGGATGATAAGAAAAGATCTACAAAACTACTACGAAATTGAAGTGGAAAATTTAATAGACGAAAACAAGGGAATAAAATGTCTTAGACGAAACTGAAAGCGACACTATAACATTAACAGACAAAAACGGAAAAGAGATAAGAAACTTGGAAGAAATCATGAAAGAAACAGAAAAATTCTATACGAATCTATATGACACAAAAACTCAACAACAAAACAACACTACAACCAATGAGAGAAAAATAATCAACGTAGGTTCAGAAGAAATGCCAGATATAACACCTGAAGAACTACGATATGCATTAAAACAAATGAAGAACAATAGAGCGCCAGGAGAGGATGGAATAGTGATTGAAATGATAAAAGAAGGAGAAGAAGAAATTTTAACAAAAATACTTGACCTCGACCTTTTTAACATATGCCTATCAAAAGGAGAAATTTCCAAAACCTGGAATAATGCAAACATGATATTATTACATAAGAAAGGCGATCAGGCGAACCTCGAGAACTATAGACCGATAAGCCTTTTATCTCAACTATATAAAACATTCACTAAAGTCATCACAAATCGCATAACTAAAAAACTTGAGGAATATCAACCAATCGAACAAGCTGGCTTTAGAAGAGACTATAGTACAAGTGAACACCTATTAACAATGAGAATGCTAATAGAAAAATCAGTTGAGTACAACTTCGAACTAAACCTAGCATTTGTCGACTTCCAAAAAGCTTTCGACACAGTAGAACATTGGGCAATTATGAAGTCTTTAAGAAACGCCAGAATAGACCACCGATATATAAGGCTACTTGAAAACATATATAAGAACGCTATGTCCACTATACATCTGCATGAGAACACCAAACCGATTAGTATAAAACGAGGTATAAGACAAGAGGATACTCTCTCGCCAAAATTATTTACGAATGCCTTAGAACTCCATTGGCAAGATAACAAAGGCATCATAATAAATGGAAAAAGACTCAACAACCTCAGATTCGCTGATGACATCGTTCTTATCGCAGAAACACCCGAACAACTCCAGAATATGGTTGGACAAAGCATCAAATGAAATCGGTCTAAACATGAATCTAACAAAAACAAAAGTTATGTGTAGTAGTTCCCTAGAACAGAAAATAAAAATTAAAAACCAAGAACTGGAAGAAGTGGAGAATTATGTTTATTTAGGACATATGATAAAACTTGGAAGGGAAAATCAAAAATAGAAATTTATAGAAGAAGGAGACTGGCTTGGGCTGCCTTTGGGAAATTAAGTAAGACGCTAAAAAATAAAAATATACTGATGCATCTACGTTCTAGAGTATTTGACCAATGTGTCCTACCCGTTCTGACTACGGAGCTCAGACGTGAACTCTCACAAAACACTCGATGAACAAATTAAGAGTGACACAAAGAGCAATAGAGCGCCAAATGTTAGGCATAACACTGAAAGATCACAGAACAAACACTTGGATAAGAAGCATAACAAAAATAAAAGATGTTGCCGAGGCAGTGGCAGAATTAAAGTGGAACTACGCCGGCTATGTGGCCAGATATAAGGATGAAAGGTGGACCAATACAATACTGAAATTGAGGCCCTATTTAGGGAATCTAGTGGACGTCCACCAATGCGATGGACAGACGATATAAAAAGAACTGCAGGATTGATGTGGATCTGACAGGCGCAAGATAGAGACAAATGGAAAAAAAGTGAGGGAGGTCTATGTCCAGAAATGGACCGAAGAATAAAGCTGATGAGATGAGATGAGTTTTTTTTTTTTTTTTTTTTTTTTTTCCCCCCTTCCTCTTCTTTTCTTTTTTTTTTTTTTTTTTTTTTTTTTATTAGGAGCGGAGAAATTTAATGGTATAAAAACATTTTTGCTGAAAACGTGCCTAAACCGTTAAGCAAACTAATCAGTCCAAATTTGAAAACATTGAATATAAGATAACATATTATGAGGTTTTAAAAAAAAGAAAAGGATCAACCTCATTACAGTTAGCCAAGCAGCATTAAAACCTCTAGGTTCCATAGTAATACGTTCTAGAATATAAAATTTATTCGGTATATTTGAGTAGGTGAATGCCTTTGAAAAGTTCTTGACCAAGGGAGTTTAATAAAGTGAATTCTTATACCAAATTCTGTTAAGGCCAAAATTGGTTGTATGCGAAGTCGGTGAATATGATTATAAATATTTATTATGCTGATCTTCCTATAGAGACAGTTACTATACGGTAATTTGCTCATTCTATTCTCATTCTATCTATTCTAAGATAGGACTTGATAGTTCATTTTCTGTATCTATTTCATAAAGAAGATCATATTAATATCAGTATTTTTAAATAGTTTTTCTATATCGCAATTTCTATAGCTTTGTTTACGTATTGTACACGATACGGAAATAAAAGCTCTTTCCGTACTGTTTTAAGATTTTATAAATTTTAGTGTATAACCAAATAATTTACAGTTTTAATTTTGACGTAAGAAAATTAAGTGAGGTTTTGTTTGGTTAGTTCTTATTAAGTAGATTTTAATATTCAAACAAAATTTAATGTTAATTTATGAAACAAAACTTAACAAACAATATTCTTCCATCGACCGCGCATTTATGACTTACATTAATGTAAACAAAATTGATTTTAGTATAGGCAACTATACATACATATTGCCGTTTTATCTTCGATCAACTATAACATGAAAGTATAAATAAAAAAATCTGTCGTAATTTGTAGCAAAGCAAATTTTAATAATAACAAATCGACATTAATCTACAATTGTAATAAATCTTGAATTTGTTCACAGTGATTTTTAAGACATATTTTGTACTGTATGCAACATTCCAATGATAACGTTTAATAACATGTTAAGGGTGTTCAGGTCATCTATTTTACAAACTATTCTTTCACGTAGTTCTTCAATATTATTTACTCATTGTTCAAAAGTTAGATTCTTTAAGTAAGGCTGTAAAAAAAATCAAAACTATAAAAGTAAACATTCCGACTGCTGAAAAGATCTTTGGAGGTGAAGCGGAACCACTTTAACAAAATGTTTTTGTAAACTCTACATGCACGTGTTTTGAAATTATAGAACGGTAAATGTAAAACCAAACTTCATCGATAAGGAGTCTTAAGCAAATATGTCTCTGATAAAAGTGTTGCAAAGCCATTGACAGTATTGAATATGTGCAGGATAATTGTCTCAATAAGTTGGTAAACTGCTTGCACACATATAAATATCTTTCTTCGGTATGATGCGACAAGTCATTATATAAAGTTCAACTTGTTCGAGATGTGCTTAAGTTACATCCATGATATATTAAACATTGTCAAACGCTTTTGGTGTTGTCTTTGTAGGTGGACCATTATATTGATTAAGGACCAATCCGTTCCCACAAAAAAATTTAGTCTTCTTGTTTTACTGTGATGAAAACTATTTTATTTCGACAAAACACAATCGAAATTTAGTAATTTAATTCTCCATCAACTTGGTGAGCTTATATTAAAATACTGTTGGCAATAAAAAACGAAGCACTCACAAAACAAGTAGAAACGATGAAGTTAGGTTATAAATTTGTGGTTGTGGTGCGTTCACAATAGCATTCTTTTCTAGAATTATTAGAGTATATAATTTTATTTAAATTTCAAAGTACGGTCGACGGAAAAGTTTTGTAACTAACTCGTGAATTAAACGGTGATTAAAAATCTCAACACATTATTTTGAAGATAGCAAACTTTCAACAGCATTTGTTGCTAACTTTATTAGGATATCAACTACTCTACCAACATAGCTTTAAACTAAAAAAAAACACTAGATCATATATTAACATTTATTTCTTGGAAGTAAATTTTTGCGAAATAGAAAATAGTATGAAAAACACGTGTCACAACTACATTCTTTTGTCGCACTCCGACACTTTGTCTTCGGGGTACGACAAAAGTGCGTTGTTGTGACACTTGTTTTTCAATAAGCAATACGTAACTGAACGAAGTACAATTGA
>JALBCR010002956.1:0-34710 GCA_030710515.1 Abscondita cerata
GACTTGGTACAACATCATTTAGTATGACACCTTCTCCCACAAAATCTGCTACGTGATAAGTTTTCTCGAAATATTCATCTATCAATTCTTCAATATAGTTCATTCCAAGCTATTTTTCCGATAAAAGATTAACCCCTGGGCGCACACAGTGGTTGAAACTATTGCGAAATGTACATCCTTCAGTTTATAGTTAAGGAGTCACAAGGTACGTGCATTTCATAATAGTTTCACCGGTTCCAACGACGGTGTGCGCCCAAAAAAGTAAAGAGGGGTAAATCTTCTACAGGACTACAGTGGCGGCTCGTGGTCAATCATACTGGGAGGTCAATTATTAATTTAAAAAATAGGCATATATAAAAAATATAAATAACTTAAATGCACAGCAAAATTTTATACAATCTACAATTTTGTTCAAAATATAGCGATTTTTTGAAACATTTTCATTAAAATCTCTAAGGAGTTTTCTATAAGCATTGTCTAGCTGTGTACGAATATCAACATTTCCCACGGTTACAAAATTTACCGAGCATTTCATGTGTTCTGCAGACGAAGCATGTTTTTTTATTTTCTCTTTTAAATGTTTTAAATCGCTTACACCGATTTCATTTGCACTATACGAGTCTGACGTTTTTAGAAAATAATAAACAAACAAAACAGTAAAAATATTGATACTTCACACCACATATCCAGTTAGCAAATCGTATACCTTGGAAAGTTTCGATAACTTTTTTGTCTTGCTAGTTTGTTAAACTTAGTTCTGAAAGAACCTTTTGTTGACTCAATTTTAATTAATTATTGTTAAATTGATTTACTACGACATTTCTATAATACGCATCGCGAAAAAATCGAGCGTAGATATACACCCTATTCGAAGCCAACGTAAACTGCGGGACCCGGTTTATGACCCAAAGTTGATTAGTAGATTTAATTCAATGAGGACAATTCGCACCGCGACCCCAAGGTTGAAGAAGATGAATTACGAACAACGGCCGATAAATTTCAAGTTATTATACTTGCGACTTTGCGAGTAAATTACCTATTTTAATAAAACACGTAATAATTAATATTTTTTATATATTGTCAAAATTTTGGGAGGTCATTGACCAAAATGACCGCCACTGAGGACACATAGTTTGAAACGAACTATAGATCCCTTATTTGCTTGTTCGGGTTCTTAGGCAGTAACACATATGTCGTACTTTGATGACTGCTTTTCAGAAACGGTGTAAGGTATATTACGTGTCATTGTCCGTGAGAAAGGCGTACATTAATATATACAAAGAGATAAAAGTGAACAAGAGTAAATGCGTAAAGGTAAATAGTGACACCGATTATTGTAAACAGAGACAATTGTGGACAGTGTCACAAGCCCAGCATGCATGAATGCGCATCCAAGATGTAAAAAATGTTGATCAGATTCTTTATTTCTGACTTTGTTAAGTTCAATAGACGTTTTTGTCTATTCGTATTTGTCGGTTTCGTATTTATCTGTGCACTCTACTCATATACTTAGATCAAGTGTATAGGTATGTAAAATTGAATCTTGGTTCCGATGCTTAAAATCATAAAATGACTGACCAAATTGTATAGGTACTCCCTTCTACGAGATTGTTCGTAATTACTATGTGAAGATTTAGGGAAAAAAAAGAAATCGAAAAATTCTCAACAGGTAGGGTCTTATCATTTAAACAAATTTTGCGTGGAATCGTGAATGCTCAAAATTAATTCAATCAAAAAATCTATTTTATGGTCAACCGGCCAACTTCGTGCTGTTTATGATACAGTTTTTTGGTCATAATCTGCTTCTTTATGGAGTAGTGTTTTTTTAATGATAATGTAAAAGTCATTACATAAGGAAAATTATAATTGTATAAAAAAGTACACCTGAAATTATATTTAAAAATTTAACCCAGGTTTCGATGCCTTAAGGCATCATTTTTAAAAAATATTTTTGTCATGATCTAAATTATGTTATACATGTCTGTCCTAAGAATAAACGCATATTGAGGTTAAGTAGGTAAATCAGGTGTAACTTACCAAAACTATCCATAATTAAACTTAATTTTACCTACTTAACCTCAATATGTATTGTATTTTAGGACAGACTTGTATAACATATTTTATATCGTAACAAATCTTTTTGTAAATGAGTAAGGCATAACCTGAGTTAATTTTTAATATAATTTGACAAGAGTGTACCTAATTTTTTTTATAGGTAACTGAATAGTCTTTTGTTGCTTTATAGACGGCTGTCAATGCCAAACGTGAATGTCAGAATCAATATGTGGTTTTAAGATTAAAACTGTCAATTTACAAACAGAAGCAAAGACGACTAAATATACACGTCGGTATGACCAATCCTTTCTGCAGCATATTTGTTTGAGTAAAATCAAACAGTTGACTCCTTCGTTGCTCGTCTATAATTCTGTGGTTCGTCCATAAAAACGTATATTATGGACTTGTTACATAAATAACTATTCAGCTATAATTAATCAAAGGAGCTTTCTGTAACCAAGATTACAAACATTTTATATGTTGAAAATTTTAAAATGTTTATGTACCATGGTGATAAAAAATGTCACTTGTAATAATTGAATTGTCAGTGTTCAAACGAGTTCTAATAAAAATCAACTTTCTTACGAAGTGGGTTTCATTTTAACGAACGAAATCAAGTTAAATTTTAATAATCACCAATTTAACAAGTTTTTCTTTTATTGCAGAAGATTCTTCAACCACTCATTTCTTCCTTAATTCGCTGCTACACGGCTCATTTTGAATAAATATATGGTTTATGCAACGTACTACTTTTTTCAATGAAAATGAATAATCAAGCGTAGTAATTGACAATGTGCTCCAAACATTGGGTCTTTATTAAGGCTAAAGTAAAAAAAAAAGATAGAAAGATAGTTTAGTCTTGGTAAAAGCCCCACATGCTTGGGGCGAAACGTCCGCAATAGTACCACTTATAAAGACAAACGTACCCGTCCGCCAGAACAACGAACTGCAAGATTGTTGTCCACACAAACATAATCGATTACATTTATTATCTAAAAACCGTAGAATTAAGTTTAATTAATTTTTTTTTACATTCTTGAAATAGTAACTTCAGTCACGCTCGAGAATACCTTGCTGAGTGTTTATTATGCTGTGCCTATATTTTGCTTGCAAATGTAAAAACAACATAAGTCTCTATTCAACTGGTAAATAAAAATCAATCATTTTACAAACTATATTGATTATAATTTGTAGGAACTGAAAATCATGACTTCTCACATTCTCGTAATAAATTGAATCTACAATGAAATGTATTTTCAAATTTGCCGCCATCTACTTTCAATTGCGCAAGTCATTAACCTATTGAATTGATTCTGTTTACAATTTCAATTCTTTTGAATAAATAAATGTTGAAACTTTAATTATAAGAAAATACTCTTATTAAGTAAGGAGTGCAAGGTAGTCGCCGAATCCAAATAATAATATTAATAATTTCGTCTAATTAAACAATGCCCTCTATAGTTCGCGAAATCGATTACTCTTGCACAAGTGCATCAACCACCTCTTCAGCTGATTTCAATAAACAAATGTTAATTTATTAATGTTATACCCGAGCTGTTTTCAGTCCAATTTCAAATTGTACTTTAATCCGTAAACAACAACTCTAACAATTGTTGTCTTTCATTTCAATTGATAAATCATATCTGATCGAATATGTACTCGAGTTATTTTTATAAGAATAGTGATTAACAGAGTTGGAAATGTTGTCACCGGGTATAAGAATAGTGCGGGGCCCAGATTGGACATGGGGAAATCAAGGTAACTTTGGTATCGATTACTGTACTGTATTAATCACCTAGTTTTAGATGGAGGCGAAGGGCACGTGGGAACCGTATGCGAATTGGTAAAGCAGGCACTGTTGGTTCGCCTGATAAAACTGTTGTTGTACAATGGGATAACGGTACTAGGACAAACTATCGTGTCGGATATTTAGGCAAATATGACTTGAGAATTATGGACAATGCACAAATAGGTAATTATTTTTCTGGGTGATTCTGTTGGGAAACTTTGCGATTTTCTTGTAGGTGTTAAACATCCTAATATTGTCTGCGATGGTTGTGATAGTCAAGGAATTTCTGGAATGAGATATAAGTGTTCTATCTGTTACGATTATGATCTTTGTTATATGTGTTACCATGGTGACAAACATGATTTGGCACATTCCTTCAAACGATTTGATTCTGCTACATCATTAGGGTAACTAACATTATTATTTTAATCTTAGTAGTGTCGGGATGTTATGGTAAATTATGAGCAAATTTAGCAATCACATTTTATGTGTTGTTCTTGCTGTACCCATTACAGTGGTGGAGGGCACAATTTACAATTATCATATCACTTTAAAACATAACCAATGTTCAATGAGCAACATACGCAAATGTGTAGAAGTAGCTGCAATGTCACAATTTTTCTTGATAGTGTGGTGTGAATAATGCTAATTGTTACTTGAAGATCGATGTACATGAGTAAAAAGCTTAATTAATGATTATGTTGGCAATGCCACCTTATACTTAATACTTTTTTGTTCTTTGTTGTTTGAAGATGATTGTGTTCCTGATTGTATATTAATATCTAACCCTCAATCGTCGTTTGTTTCCCTTTCTACAGTTCTGCTGCTTCTTGTATTGGTTTCATATTTGAAAAAAAAAACACAAGCACACTGACAATAGTGGCACAGCAACAATTGAAATGTGGGACCTAAGATTCTTAGAACAAACTTTAATTATATTACTTTTTCTAGCTACGGTGAGAGAAGAACTAGTTGTTACCCAATACTTGTTGTAGTGTTATCTCCTAGAGAAAGTTGGCTGCTATCACATAAATAATACCAGAAATACATCATCTTCCCGGAATGTATAACGTCCCATAGATACAAGCAATAGATTCTCTATACGTGTTAGTGTTTCCTTCAGTCGCTGATAGATGGCGTTATGAGTTGGCTTTCCGGTTTCGTCATTGACTGAATAACGGAACAACGCAATAATTTAAAAATAGATTTTTTTTTAAGTTTTTATATACTATTTAGTTATACTATTCAGTTTGTTTGAATTAATCTTTAATTTTAAATTGATTGTTAGGTGTAAAAATATGATAATAATGTAACACGTATCGTCACCTATCGGCAACTTCGGAAAGTTCATATGCAAATATAGAATCATCTGGGCGTTATACGTTCCAGAGGAGATGATGTATTTTGATAATACCTTACAGATAGTCCATGCATTAGGAAGTATTGGCTATAGGTACACTATGGATAGCAGAAGGTAATGCATCAGACTTTCGTTACACTATTACATGACAGATGGTGCTGTAATTTTAATTGGCTGTAACACTTCAAACTTTTTATTATACTGTTTCTGCAATTCTAGAAGCTGTTCTTTTGTTGTAATTGAATTCAATATACAGTGTGCTCCTATTGTTTGGTCGTCTTTTGAAAAAGACAAAAAATATTCCAATTGAATTTTGAGCTTCTGGGAATCAGCCCTGCTTGGTTGGAAACTAATTTGTGACATAATTATAGTTTCGAAAAATCAAGGTTGCCCTTGAAATTTTCAAAAAACGTGTTTTGCACAATATTAAAGTGCTCTTTGCGATATACGCAAATAGTAAATATGTAAATTTCGAAGTCCTGGGTTTACTTTTTAATTCATTTATTAAAAAATAAAAACATCAAAAAAATTAAAGTAGACCCAGAACTTCGAAATTTTGCACGTTTACTCAGTGCTTCATTCTGAACAACTTTTCTTAATAACATTTGTGCGTATCTCGTCCCGAAAGAGGACTTTACTGTTATGCAAAAAACGATTTTTGAAAATTTCAAGGGCACCCTCGATTTTTCGAAACTAAAAGTTATGTCACAAATTAGTTTCCAACCAAGCAGGGCTGATCCCCAGAAGCTCAAAAGTCAATTCGAATATGTTTTGTCTTTTTCAAGAGACGACCATACATTGGGGGCACACTGTATTACATTTATTGTTCTGTGCTGTACTAGTAGTTGCGGTATCTTTAGCGCTACTACTGCTACTACAACCGCTTCCAAACTGTTTCCATATCTCCGACAAAATTTAGGTCCAATTTCTTACGTACTGTGGTATATCTGTGGTGTGCTACTATCAAGGCTATTTTAGATTTGGATACTCCAGCACGAAACAAGGATTTGGTACTTTTCCAAACCAAACTTGAAGATTTTTATGCCATGATGTTCGTGTTCGTCCATTGTAGTCCAGTGCAATTAGGTTTTTGACCAAAACAGTTTTCCAGTAAAAAAAGTTTAGTTTGGGGTATAACTAAAACGTAAAAAATAAATGTAACAAAAAATGAGTGGAACTATGGAAATGGGGTGGGTTTCTAGGGGTGGAAAATGTACTTTTGCAATTTTCAGGTAGAAAATGACTCTCTAGCGCAAAATGTTCTACAGAAAAGTTGTCGATAATAAAAAAATGAACAACTTCTGTACAGAACATTTTTCAACATAACCTCAAATTCAAGGTGAACATCGCGAAAACCCGTTTTTTTTGTGTTTTGAATTTTCCTTTTTCCGTAGTTGCACTGGACTACTGGTATTTCTCGATTCTCATTCTATGTCCCAGATATTTTACTTTCTTTCTCTTAATCAGTATGTTTACTAGTTTCTAATTATAACGAAGACACAATATGGTATTTACGTTATAGTATCACGTAATAATAATCAAACTCCTCAAAAAATGTTTTACGCAAAAATATGTGCAAAATAAATTTATGAATTTCAAGACGCTATAAAACGCAACCTGAGCGATGACGTCAGTATCTTTATCGACGCATGCGCAGTTTAGGTTTTTGCAAATGTCATTTTAACTTTAATTGTTTGCTAGTGGCAAACTCCTAAACTAAACATACATTTGAATAGTAAATAACGAGTGCTCAGACAAAACTGGCTGGACAGCCGTGGAATTGAATTGATTTAATTATTTTTAGAGTGTATAGCAAAATAATGCGTGTGACATGGAATGTGCTTTAAAACATAACATAAATATAACCTAAAATTGACAAAAATGAATACCTACTTTCTTAGATACATCGAATTCTAACCTAAACTTTGTATCAGTTAACTACTTTGTTAAAAAAATTCCAAGACCTATTCAGTCCAGATTTTTATTTGAACACCCGTTATAAATGAAAATCGCAATATAGTACCGAACCCTATATTCATGATAAAGGTTGTGACGTCAAGCCAATGAGAGAGCGTTCTGGGTATTTGAATAACTTTTGCTAAGTTTTTCTGCATAACAAGTAATTGCATATTCTTTAAAATGTATACATTTATTTTAAGACTATTTTGGAAGTTATCACAATATTTGAAAGGTTTCTTATTTTTTTGTAAACATGAATGGTATATCCACATTTCAAATGCCTCTAGTTTTTTAACCGGTGCTTGGGTGAGCGTCCATACTTCCACTTCTTACAAGACAACAGGCAGAACATAACGCGTGATTCAAAAAATTGTGTATCAAAGTTTGCCATGAACGACAAAGCAAGATATAACAGATGTATCTTAGCTTAGCTTGTACATTTGTCAATTCTCACAGATTTAATTTCAACACATCCAGTTTCATGCATTTAGAGTAGACGTAAGTGAATTTTTCATGGTCCACTTTGATGAAAATTTTTTTGAATCACGGGTTAGCATCGTACAATTCTCACGTGAACTCGTAATTTTAAATCACGGCAACATATAGTTTTATAAATACTGATCTGGTTTGCCCTATCTGACATTTGATTTCTATGCTGTGATAGATAAAACGTCATTATCTACCTACATATCTCTTCGGTTTTGCTGATCTCTCGTTCTGCAATTTTCATTACTTCTCAAAAGTTCGCTTCGGAATAGATGTTAAATAAAAGCGGAGATAAGATATAACCGTGTCTTACCCTCCGCATTATTTTAATTTGTTTAGTTTGTTTTTCTTCAACTTGGACGGCCGCAATTTGCTTTCAGTAATAGTTCATGAAGACACGCATGACGTTATTATCTAGTCCTATTGTAGTTAAAAGTTTTATGCTGTCATATCGTGGCGTCTTTCAACTAGAATCTGCAGACTGAAAAGACCTTATCTCATGCCTATCCCTTTTTTAAAGCCATCCTGAATTATTTTCAAAAATCTCTTGGTGAATTAGTGCCGTATAGATTCGGGTCTACATCTAACATCGGAAATGGACGGACGTTTGAAGAACCCGACCATTCGTGTTAGCGAAACGTTAGGAAGAAAGTCCAAGGAACGTCGTCGTTTAGACCTGAATCTAGACGACACTAGTTTATAACATCTCTTTGCGTTGGGTGTTTTTGGTATGGTCTTGGGTATTGTTATAAAAGTAAAAGTCAACCAGTCGTTCGGTATATTCCCTGTATCATAAATTCTGTTGAATAGTTTTGTTAGGGTAATTAATTTGGTAAAAATGGACTGTATTTGTAATACGGTTTCTACAGCTAAAAATTACGGACAACTTGTTAACAACACGACTCTGCCATTCTATAGAACAAATTTCTTTATTTATATTTTCCTTATAATTTTCTAGATATTTTTAGTATTTTTTGATTCAATACTCATGTTATTTCTTCCTCTGATGTATATGGTCCATATTTTGCTTCTTTATGATTGTGATCGGCGATTCATGTGTCACTGAATAATTGCCACCTATTTTTTGTAGTTTTTCATAAGCACTTTTTTGCATTTTGGATTTAATACTTAGTATTGATAGATAGTCAGTGGATATTTATTATTAATCAATTAAGTACCAAGATACACAAATCGGCAGAAGTGTAGACGATTTATTTTTTAATGGAATTGAAAATCATTTAAAATTGTTTTAATTAAAAATCAGTGGCATCTCAAACATGTTAGCATTTAATTTGTTATTGAGACTAATCTTATAGAACTTGAAAATTTTATAAAAAATGATTTGAAGTTTTTAGAGGATAAAACACAATTCGAAGAATATTTCGGAGACTACAAAAATAATCCAGAAAATGGAAAATTCTTTGTATGTTGCAGAAAAATTATAGAAGTAAACAGTTCAAGTATAAACTAATGACAAGAATTAAATTGCCAAACAATCTTAGAAAACTTATATTTTTCTTATCACCTCGGTTCTCTGTTCACGTTGCTAGGAACAGATTCGATGCGAAAATCGACCTTTTTTCAAACTCGTCTCGCATTAAAACGGTTCGAGATATTTTCGTTTGGAAAAGTTTTGAGTTTACGAAAGGTGTGTATTTATTTTTCGATTTAGATTTTTTTTGTACGATGACATCTCCGAGGTTAAAAAAAAATGTTAAAAATAGTCAACAAAATTTCAAACAAATTGAGCCGTAATTTGACCACAACTCGCTTATTTTCGGACCGATTTTAAAAATTCAAAAATAATCTTACGCGGATAAAGAAATAAGCATTTTTGACCTTTTCAGTTTTTTTTGACCTCGCGTGTTTTTAAAAGTTATAAGCGAAAAACTTTTCCGAAAAAATTTCAATCGAAAACTAAAACGGCCATAATTTCTAAATTATAATCGATAAAGAAAAAGTTTATTTAAGAAAAACGTTTGTTTTGTGCCCCTGTCGCATAATCTTAACTTATATTTTTCTTATCACATCGGTTTTCTGTTCACGTTGCTAGGATAGGGGTACAAGCATACTGCAGTACTGGGCCACAGCGTGCTGTTGTATTGGTAGGATAGGCAACGCACTTGAGGGAACGGTCTTAACATTGTTATCACATCCTCTGCTGATACGTAACCATGTAATTCGGAGAGAGAGTAAAAAATTATTTCGTTCGTGAAGCTCCTAGGAGCCTGGGGTCAGCTAGTATAGTATATAAAAATAGGTGATTGTGTCCGTCTGTTTGTTATTTATGGCCGCCCAAACGGAGCATCCCCAGGGCTGAAAATCGACTTACATGACCAAAATTATAGGGAACTAACATAAGCTAGGTCTCCCTGACCTCTCTGAGTAGAACTAGAAGCAAAAGTAGGTCTACATGGGCCTACGTAACCCGGGCAACGCCAAGTATCAAGCTAGTTTCTTATATTTATCAGACATCGTAGTAGTAGTGAAAGCTGAAATGGTAAAAATTACCGACACACAACAAAACTATTCACGAAATTTAATACAAGGATTTTTTTTTTCAAGTTTCGATAGGCTATAAAATAAAGACAAATTCAGATGATGATTTTATTATTAAAATATTCCCAATGTCTTACTTACTTTTCTATGTAGTTACCATCAAGGTTGAGGTATTTGTCATAACGTGAGACAAGTTTTCCTATACCCTCTTCAATTTCGGTAACCCTGTCTAGTCACAATTTTGTACAAGGACGACCTTGAAATGTCTGGAAATTCAGTGGAAAGTTCAGTAGTGATAAACCTCCTTTTATCCCGAACCACTTGATCAACTCGGTCAACCAGACTTGAAGAAGGGACCCACTTGCGTCCTGTCCAGAAAGACAAAACATGGCTAGGATAAGTAACGAAATTGCAAATATTATTAAAACAAAACTTCACTGAGATCTTAATTTTTTATTTAATGAAGTAAATTGTGATACAAATGTTTTATTACGATACAATCAAAGGTACATGATAATATACAAATTTAGAACCAATAGAAATCCAAAATTATTATATTGTACACTTATTGAAGCACTGTTGTATTTGGACATTTTTTTTTAAAAATGTCAATAATCACTGAAGAAGTTGGTCGCTAGGGCTTTAGTGGCAGGTGGCCGAAGTGTTCGATATGCTGCTCGTGTTATTGTAAAGACTGAGACAACTGTACGTCGAGCACTTTAAAGATTCCGAGAGACGCGTAGGTACACTTGGCTTACACGACAACACAAGCAACAGAGATTAGTGTTTGCTAGAATGCATCAAAATTGGGAACAGCGCCAATGAAACCCAGTTCTCTTCTCAGATGAATCGCATTCTTCGTTACCTTGCACCAGATGTACGTCATAGAGTGTGGAGAAGGCAAGGGGAGAGATATTCTGCAGCCACTTGTGTTAAACATGAAAATTTTTGGGGAGGGTCCGTTATGGTTTGGGCGGGGATTTCGTTAGAAGCCAAGACTGAACTTTTCATTCTTCAAGAACGAACTTCAAATGCAAACAATTACATTAGGGACATTCTTGTCGACTACGTGGTTCCTTTCCCGGACCAGATTTCATATTTATGCATGATAATGCAAGACCCCACATCGCTACGCGCGTTGGCGATATCTGCAGGAAGTAGGAATTACATTTATGTCCGTACATAAATCCAATAGAACACGCGTGAGATAAATTGATAGAACGTGTTAGAGTTTCGCCCAGTGCGTCAAGAGACGCTACTACAATTAAGACTGGCAGTTGTAGAGGAATGGGATAGAATTGATAAAAATGTGATTAGGCATTTAATTCAAGGTATGCCTTGACGGATTCAAACATTGGTAGATGTTCGGGGAGGTAACATTCGTTATTAACATCCGAAAACCTAAGTTAAGTTAAAATATTCTTTGTTACATTTTCCAGTTTTCAATGTTTTTTATGAATTTCATTTTAGATATTTATTTGTTATTAAAATCTTTCTTTCTATTGCCTGTGGACCAACTGAAGAAATTATATAAAAAAATATGAATCTATAAATTAAATTAGTGAAAATCTCGTTTTAGTTAATGCGCCACTTTTTTTGTAACTCAGTGTATATATCGTCATCATATTGTTTATGTAATTTTCTAACATCATATTTCATCATCATATTTTATGCTTCCTCTAAAACTTATTCTTTAGGACATTTGTATTGCTTATTGTAATTGTCATATGTGGCCATGCTACAGAATCAAACAAAATAAAATAAAATAAACCTCAGTTCTACAATGCGATTCGCACGACAATTGATTTGTTTTGACAGATCGACAGGGTATACATTCCAAACTAACCATCTAGAGCGATAACAATGATTTGTAAATCGAATATAATGGCGGCCAGGTCATATTTCTTTAATTAGGAACTTCAAAGGCACTGCTTGTGTGTTACGCTGCTGCATGTTTATTATGCTGAGAATATGCGTAAATAAAATTAATAAATGTAATTTTTAAAGAATTTATTATGTATTTTAGCTGGTTATAGGAAGTGCTCTTGCTCGTGTCTTAATAGCAGTCATTTCATGCTCATTCCATAATATAAAATTATTTTATCATTTCTAATTTGACAAACCCTCCAATAACACTCACCCTAGTCGCACATTCATTATATTTTCATTTCCAAATCTAAAACTACCCCAATTTAGTTCCATTCCTCTGGTTGTATTTTTTTAATGTAGTTAATCTTCAATCAAGTTGTTAATTCATCTTCTTTGGGTCTTAAAGTCAAATATGTTTTTTTTTTATCATGTTGTTCTGTTTTCTCATATCCTTTTCAAAACCTTTCTTTCTTCTCTTTTTTATGTATTGATTGCATGTTTTAAATATATGCGCTACCCCACGTTGGGCGCCAAAAACGTTGTGAAGTAAAAATTTCAATTACAAATTTGTTTTAAACAACACTCACCGAATATTGCAATTTTGAATCATATGATTATATATAGAGTCGTTTTTACATTTATTTGTCTTACTTATATGTGGAACATGTTTTTGAAAAAAAAAAATTTAATGATTGCTCCCATTACAGTTATAGAAACGAAGCATAATTTTATGCATAGTTCTTTATATTAATTGCTTCATACATAAAATTGAAATTTATTTGTGGTTTGGTTTGTTAAGCATGTTTCCTGAAGCATACATAAAAATCTATTAATCTGGATAAAATTTAATTAGTTCTAAAAGACCAAATCAAAAAAGAAATTAATAACCGATAATAAATCATTAAAAATCGACCTATTTAGTATTTTTATATATCTGAGGTTTATTTAGATTGCGGCGATCTATCATCCGGAAGTCGCGTTTTAGGAAAAGCATTTTAGTATTATTTACACATACATATTAGTGGTATAATATTTTGTTAAAGTAAAAGTTGATTTTAATTTAATTTTACGTAAGTTCGACTTGAAAGTGTGTAAAATAAATAATTTATTGGATGAGTAATCACGTGACCCTTAAAACAGTTATTTCGAAATTACTTGAAACATATGAATTGCTAAATTAATTGCTTGCAACAGAACTCCACATCGCAACCAATATGTTGTAGAAAAAAAACTGTTATCAAAATGTATTAATTTATAATTGACCTCAAAATTTGGTAAGTATATAATGGGTGTCTAGCGCCGTACTTTGGTCGTATACCTAGTTAAACAAAAAATTAGATACCTATATTTAGACGTACTTTTAATACGAGACATAGAAATTAAAACCATTATGACTGACTGGTATAAGAAACCGATGGCATCAGGACGGACTATTAATTATTTTTCTATACACCCCCTACACCAAAAAATTGATATTATCGTTGCCATGCGGAACAAAATTAATAAACTGAGTGACAAAAAATTTCATGATAAAAACAGTCAAAAACATTATTGTCAAAAACTCATAACAGTAACTACAGACCAAACCAAACACTCACTAATACGACTACCACCCCACTAACAACTTTCACATACAAAAAATTATTAATATTCCCTTACTCAGTCAAAGAATTATTAATATATTAAAAGCTAACCAAATAAAACTAGTGTTATATAACCAGAATACTATATACAATAATATATACTCGTTTAAAGGATAAACTGACACCTTAGATAAATCCAACGTGGTCTACAAGCTTGTTGTTGAAACAACACCAATATAATTGCAACAAAAAAATGGACAATACAGGACTCTCTTCCCATCACATAATCACTGGACACAATTTTGATTTCAAAGAACCACAGGTTTTAGATGTGGAGAATATTCTCAAAAAAAGATTAGTTTCCGAAATGGTGGCAATAATAATGTGTTTCTGAAAGGTGTGTACATGGCTTTACCAGAGGTTCTCTGGCTCAAAATAGACCGTTTGAAACCAATTTTCCTATAACCAAAAGTGACCATAAGGGCGCCAGAGGGCGCCCAACTTTCCAAAACAATATTGTATATTGGGAATTTATTTATTTATTTAATCGTATGGTACATTTTAAATATTGTATTGTGATGTAAGTGTTATGTATGGTGCCCCAGAAGATCAGTATAGACCTGTACAGTGTAGTGACGAAACCGTGTGCAATTGTGGATTGGTTCGTCTTGGCAAAGCATTTAGTTCAAGATTTATGAAAACCACTAAAACCTAAACATGCCAACCCTTACCCACACTAGTATTCACATGTAATAATAGTAATTAAGTGTAATGTGATTGTGTTTTGTGAAATTGTGTTGTACATTTTTCCTAATTATTCGGGAGGGTCTTGATGACCAGGTCCGAAACCACGGTGGGGATTCTCAGGAACAACATGTTTTTCTTGTTGACCATGGAGTACTGTAAGGTACTGATCACCTTCCATATTTTATATTTGCACCAAATATAAATAATATATTGGGAATAACTCGAGAACGGTTTGACGGATTTTGTTCCGCTTTCGCATGCTGGTTGTCTGCTTTCGAAGACGTTTTTCTGTGTAATGTGGACAAATTTCTGATGCCAGGAAAGTCGCTTTCATACGGGCACTGTCATATAAATGATAATATTTTAACAACCGTCAACGATACGAAACCAAAATAATTCTGACAAATAAAATGAACTTCTCTCTTGTTAAATTGCGCTAATGTTAATAGTTTGATCAGAAAAAAATTAAAATCATATCTGGGCAAGGCGCATCCATACGCTTAAAAATTCAAGTAGACTGCTAGTAGGCTATGCGATCATGTCAATCCGATTTGGGAACCTTTCTGCGTAAACCCTCACGCTCTCTCGACAATTGCCACTGCAAAAGCTCAACACTAACAGAATATCAGTCTGTTTGGCAAATGTGTAGCCCATTTTTCAAGTAGTTAATCGCAAAATAGAAACGTGAATCACAAATGATAGATTTGATCGCATAGGGGTATGATTTTAATTTTTTTCTGATCGAACTAATAACATTAGCGCAATTTAACAAGAAAGAAGAAAGTTTTCAAATTGTTCGTTTTATTTGTCAGAATTATTTTGGTTTCGTATCGTTGACGGTTGTTAAAATATTATCATTTGTTTGACAGTGCCCGTATGAAAGCGACTTTTTTTGGCACCAGAAATTTATCCACATTACAGAGAAAAACGTCTTCGGAAGCAGACAACCAGCATACAAAAGCGGAACAAAATCCGTCGAACCGTTCTCGAGTTATTCCCAATATACAATATTTTTTTGGAAAGTTTTACGCCCTCTGGCGCCCTTATGGTGCACTTTTGGTTATAGGTAAATTGGTGTCAAACGGTCTATTTTCAGTAAGAGAACCTCTGGTAAAACCATGTACACTAATGAAATTTAAAACTTGAACACCACAATTTCTGTAAACAAAAGTTTGTACATTGTGAAGCGGGCTTAAGGGTATCATTTACAATTCTAACAGCAGGTAGTCTCAGCAGTGGTTATCTTATAGAAGGACTGTAGAATGAATCATTACACTAAGCACGTTTTAGAAAATAGGTAATTTACGTTGCTTACTTAATTTTTTCTTTAAAGAATATATTTGAAGGTATCGCTAATTAAACACCATAGCTCGATTAATTATCGAATCAAAATTTTGTTTAGGAAATGTTTACAAAATAAAATTAGAAATAATTTTGATTTAAAAAACGTCTACAAGCAATAACTTTTAAATTAAATCAAAAACTAAACATGGTTATTTGGGTTGACTGATTATTACTTATTTTTAAATAAATCTAACCTACTAATTATTGTAAGTTATTAAAAAAATCATTAAACTCTCTATTCATAATATTTAGTCCTTACAAAATGTATATTTTATGACGTTTCATTTTTTCTGTAGTTAATATAAAAAGTGAAAATAAAAACTAAGGCAATTCTTATTGTCAACGTATATATTTAGTTTTTGACAAGAATTTATTACATAATTATAATTAAGATACCAAGTTATAGTTTAAAATTAAATGAAAACTTTTTTTTTAAATAAAGGTATTACTATATAAATAAATATAAGAAATCAATAATGGGTGTGACCTCCATTATTATTGATACATTCTTGGAGGCGTCTGCTCATTGACGCTATCAAGGTATCAATATAATTAATATTAATCGTTTCCCATGCGGTATCAATGGCTGCAATTAGTGCATTACGGTTTACTGGTATAAAATTTGGCCCTTGTTGTCTTCGGATAACAGCAAGTATTCGAGCCCAAACATTTTCGATAATGTTAAAATCTGGGCTTTTTGCTGGCCAGGGTAACAGCTCCAAGTTATTTTCTCGTATCCAATTGCGCACAACCCGCGAAGTATGAATAGGGGCGTTGTCCTTTAACAACAAAAATACATTATGAAAATGTTAATTCAACAGATCCCGAACTATTTTTTGGAGAAAGTATAGTGAAATAAGAATACTTACTTGTTGGAAAATATAATCTTCGTCTGGATAAAACACTTCGACTGTTGACAATAAGAATTGCATTAGTTTTTATTTTCACTTTTTATATTAACTACAGAAAAAAAATGAAACGTCATAAAATATACATTTTGTAAGGACTAAATATTATGAATAGAGAGTTTAATGATTTTTTTTAATAACTTACAATAATTAGTAGGTTAGATTTAATTAAAAATAAGTAATAATCAGTCAACCCAAATAACCATGTTTTAGTTTTTGATTTAATTTAAAAGTTATTGCTTGTAGACGTTTTTTAAATCAAAATTATTTCTAATTTTATTTTGTAAACATTTCCTAAACAAAATTTTGATTCGATAATTAATCGAGCTATGGTGTTTAATTAGCGATACCTTCAAATATATTCTTTAAAGAAAAAAATTAAGTAAGCAACGTAAATTACCTATTTTCTAAAACGTGCTTAGTGTAATGATTCATTCTACAGTCCTTCTATAAGATAACCCCTGCTGAGACTACCTGCTGTTAGAATTGTAAATGATACCCTTAAGCCCGCTTCACAATGTGCAAACTTTTGTTTACAGAAATTGTGGTGTCCAAGTTTTAAATTTCATGAGTGTACATACCTTTCAAGAAACATCCTGTATACAAATTAACAAATAATATAATTAATAACAATTCTTATCTTAGACGCGGTGAAAGTACTAAAAACGTCATCTCCACAATTTTTATATTCTTGTATATTTATTCGTTTCTGTTCGTTTCTATTTTACTGTGTGCATTATATAATTTATTAATTTTAATTAAGTATTTGACATCATCTACACTGATGATCATTTTAAACTTTTAAATTTTATGACCAACACGTGTTTTAATAATGTATTAGGTAAGTCCAGAATTTCTTTTTATCATCTCGGAATTAACAGTTTGATTTTGTTTACATTTAAACTCTTTTGAAATTAGTGATATCGTTACTCATAAAGAAATAACTTTTACAACTTAATTAATGTGCGTATTTTTGAACACTTTTACAATTGTTTTTTATATAAAAAATCTTTAAACTTAAGTTTTTCTTCTTAGGCTTGTTTTTTATAATGCATTACTGTTTTGACTATGTACACATTTTCCAATTTTAATTAAAAAATTTTATCCTCGTGAAAGCCCTCATACGTTTGGCCGAAATGTGGGTCTTTTATGTAGTTTAGGACTGTTATTTTCAACCCCACCTCCACCTAGAGGGTTAACAACTTTAAATTAAAAATTACTGTGTTCCATATGTAAACCTGCTATCTTAAAAAACCGTTAACCAGATTTGGTATTTAGAGGTTTATACTGCTAATGAAATTTAAGAGTTATGCGTCGGATAATCGAATCCGATTTCGATCAAATCGATATAGAATTTCTGAGATATGGTGAATACGTGTTTGTTTCAATAATATCTTCTATGATATTTATTATATAATAAAAAATATTGTATAGTGGGAAAGTTGTTATACATTATAGAATCTACAATTTTAATTTAAACAACGCATTTTTTCTTTCTCTCCGTCTTTTGGGCTAAGGAAGTGACCTTTGTCACGATGTGGAGTTCTGTTGCAAGTGAATAGTTAAATAGTTTCACTAACAATTTCTTAGCCAATCAGTGAACTTAATATTTAAATTAACCAATCGGAAGGGCAGTTACCTAAAAAACATATTAGCGTTTATGTAACGGTTATTTTGAGAACTTGTCCGTACTGTGATATAACTTTTTCCAATTAAAAGAATAATGTCAATAGTTAACCTTCTTATTCTTCTATCCATTTGATTCCTCATTATTTATTCCTTGTACCATTTGTAATGCAAACCTGTAATAATTAATTAATTTTAGAACCGACTTGGCCATTCGAAAAAATGCGAAAAAGATTGAACTCAGAGGAATTTTTGTAAATGCAAAGGTTGTGAGAGGATTTAACTGGGAATGGGAAATCAGGATGGAGGTGAAGGTAAACTATTTGATCTTGAAAAGTAAATTATTTTGAATCATTGAATATGAACTGCGGTTGAACGGGTTTTAAGTTTTTACGATGCGGTAAGGTTGGACGAGTGTTGGATATTCGCGGATGGGATAACGAAAGCAGTAGATCGGTAGCTAATGTCACGTGGATTTCTGGTTCGACAAATGTTTACAGATTAGGTCATAAAGGAAATTGCGACATCAAGTTTATTGAATCTGCTAGTGGGGCAGTTATTATCCCGATCATCTACCAGTTTTAGGTATTTCGAAAAATAATTATTCTTTATGTATTTTATGGTGAGGTTTAAGGGCATATTATGGAGCAAAATGTTGTACGTCCACCTCGTACTGGTCCTCCACCGTTTAGTGTGGGCGATAAAGTGCAAGTGGTTGTTTCGGTTGAAGAATTGAAAGCGATGCAGCACGGGCACGGTGGATGGAATCAACGTATGGCTGAAGTAAGTACTGCCGAGTTATACAAAATCTACTTAAATAACCTATGTAATTTAGTACATAGGTAAAATTGGGACAGTTCATCGAGTTACTGACAAAGGTGATATAAGAGTACAGTATGAGGGTTGTAATAACAGGTGGACGTTTAATCCTTTGACATTGTGCAAGGTTAATAGCTTTGCTGTCGGTGACATTATTAGTGTTATTAATGATGTAGACAAAGTGAAAAGAATTGCAAAAAGGTCATGGAGAATGGATAGACATAATGAAGAATGTAAGTGGACAATTTCGATAAGCTTAAACAGTACCTATTTAAAATATAATGTAGGCTTTAGGAAAGCTCGGGAAAGTTCTCAAAGTGTATTCAGACGGGGATTTACGAGTACAACTCGATGGTCACGCTTGGACATTGAATCCACAGTGCGTTCGATTAGTACCAGGAAGTGCCGCTGAATTAGCTAACACAATGCACGCAAATCAAAACCAAAGACAAGAGCCTTCAGGTAAGTTTATCGTACACTATACATTTATAAATAACTAAGTTCGCTCGCAGTGCAATGGCAGCCCACAAATCCAGCTAATAATCAGGCAAACACCACCGCCGATGAACTAGTAGAGCTGCGGCTCAAGGTCAACTCGAAACTGTCCAAAGATTGCTAGAAGAACTTCCTAGAGCAATGGTGGATATACGTAGTGGTGGAAAAACATGTTTGCAGGTGGCGGCTCATCAAGGGCACGCTCAAATCGTTAGATATTTGTTAAGAAATGGTGCATCGGTTAACGCAAGCGATTCCGACGGCGATACTTGCTTGCATTATGCCGCATTTGGTAACCAGTCTGAGGTTCGTCGTACTATATCTTCATGTACTTTTTTCTGAATTTTTTTGTAGATACTTGAGCTTTGATCCAGAATGGAGCCGATTTAAACAGGGCAAATCGTAGCGGATGCACTGCTTTACATATAGCTGCACATAAGCAGCCGGCTAGTTGTGTCCAAATATTGCTGTCTGCTGGTGCAGATCCAAACTGTCGCGATCTTTACGGCGATACAGCTTTGCACGATGCTATTGGGAAGGATAGTTTTCAAGTTATTGAACTCCTTTGTACGGCACCAGGTAATTTTGTTATATACTCCATACTCGATGGATAATTATTCAATATTGTGTTCCAGCCACAGACTTCACTTTAAAAAACAAACGAGATTCAATGTACTTCATCATGCTTCTTTGAAAGGGAAAAATTTTGCAACACGCAAATTATTGGCTCAAGCTAGGCAACTGGTAGATACAAAGAAGGATGACGGTTTTTCAGCTTTACACTTAGCTGCTTTAAATGGACATCGTGACGTTGTGGATACTTTAATAAGAATTGGCCAAGCCGATGTAGACTTGAGAAATAATCGAAATCAGTCTGCTCTTCTCCTATCTGTTAGTCAAGGTAAGATGGAAAATTTTAAGTTTAAAGTCGTTTGTTCCTAGATCATGCCTAAATAATCGTTCGTCTTATTATTAACGTAAAATAAATTTCATACATACACGTGAGGTTTCTTACAAAAATTTGTTACGATTTAGAGTTTGGTTTAAGACCCTTCTATCGATGAAAAAACTCGGTGACTCTTCACCAAGTAAGGGTCCTAGGCCAACCTCTAAATAGTAAATCTGATTGCTGCATGGTATGGGTAATACAAAGTGAAGAACGTGTTGTGTCGCGAAGTCTTGACTTGAAGTTGTGGTATTTAAACAAATGTCGTAATAACACAACCTTATGGTCATTTAATACATTAGCAGAACAAATGGGGGTGGATTATTAGGGGTACGGTGTAAATTTTGTGATGAAGCAACCACATATTCCGTTCATTGCAATTCGATATTTAACAAAATAAATTACAAATAACATGACACTATTAGTTTTTTTTTCTATAATTAACCTCAGGATCTTGGCGTCATTAATAAAATGCGTGGTTTGAAACTCTAAAACAAAATTTTAATACAACTAAAATAATGAATAGTACTATTTTGTTGATTAAATTTAAATGAATTTTAAATAACGCTATGTGCACGTTAACAGCAAATTAAAAATGCATTTCCGCTACAATATTTTTCTGTATACGAAATTTTTATTACATACTTTAATGCGCTAACCTTAGTTACATTTTCTAATGACGTAATGGATTCAACTTTCTGCGACTTTTAACGCTGACCTCTATGACCTGGGTTTCATTCAATGTTCTTTGTTTGTTGATAACGTTGTTGCTTACTTTCCATACTCTTCATATTTATTTTCGATTTATGTTACTTCATTGTGCACTTAATAAAATTTTTATATAAAATTTCAACAGCATCTTTTAAAAGGTTAACAACAATTTTAACACATTCATTATTTCTAACTTTACACCCATCATCGTTCGCTGTATGAATCCTTCTCATCCCCCACTTTCACTTCGTTTTAGCACATACACCTAATATCGATTTATCCTCATACTATACAATACACAAGTTGATCCTAATGCTATACATATACAATAAACATAGTTACAAATTCATACATTGTAACGACTTTGCAATCACTGCAATATGTTATGGTGTCTAATTAATCTTTGTTTATTCTTCTTCCGCATGCTGCGTAAATCCCAATAATCATTAAGTTACAGAACCAGTTGATTAGTGTTTGGATTTTAGTTTTATTTAGGTATTTTTTTTGAATAATTTTCTTAAAAATCATACTAGCAGCACCGTGTTGGTTAATTATAATCAAAATAGTTAACATTATTCACGCATTGAAGCACTAAACCATTTTGCTTACAATGAATTATTTCGTTTCTGTCTGTTAGCAAAATATTAGATTTCGCTACGTGTTATGCGTAACACGACCATTATTATCCAATTTTCATTTTTAAAATCGTTTCAAAATCTAATGATATCTCAACTTACAAATTTTGTAAAGTAGAACTTGTGTAAAATTGCAACTTTTATTGGCCAATTTTTTGCCATTCTAATCTAACATGATCAAATTATTGTATTTTCATAGGGCACTGCAACGTAATTGAGCTTTTAATAAAATTAAAAGCTAACATAAACGCCAAAGATGAGGGATGGAGATACAGCACTACACCTTATACTAATAAAACGAGCGCACATCACCACAGAAGTTCAAGAAGATCATAGTCCCTCGATTTTTACGATTTATCAAAATATTTCACATGTACACGAAAATCGACTCGCAATAGCGATTGCATGTTACCTCATACAAACAGGAATTGATATGGACGCATTAAATGCGAAAGGACAACCGGCTTTGAGTTTACTGCAAGACTCGAGCATACAAGAATTATTGAAAAGCTACAAACCTAATTTAGATAGCAATCAAGTGCAGCAAAACTCTCAGGAAAATATAAATTTAGAATATTTATCTGAACGAGCCAATAAATGTACCTGATAGCTATAATGTTACCGAAAATATTCCTAAAGGAAGTCCATATCGGAACGTTGTAAATGAAGATATAAAAAGTACTCGTAAAAGTAGGAGAGAACAAAAGACTGATAAGAACATGCACGAGATTGGAAGTACGTCCCAAGAAAACTCTCAAATCACAAAACCATTATCAAAACGAAATTGTATCAAGCAAACCGGTTGAATGTTTAGTATGTTCGGAACTATCCGAAGAGAATGTAAAGTTAGAACCTTGCAATCACAAGCCGGCGTGCGAAGATTGTACTTCCGAAGAATGAAAAATGCTTGCAATGCGGCATTGTCGTTCAAAAGACGAATAACAAAGGATGGAAGAGTGATACCGGCAAAAGTAGGCAGCCGAGCGCCGAAAGAATGCGTTACTTGGAGTGTAAAATTGCAGAAATTGAAGAAAGTCACGCGTGTAGTATCTGCATGGAACGAAAACGAAACGTAGTGTTTTTATGTGGACACGGAACTTGTTCGAAATGTGCGAATACTTTAAAAACATGTCATATGTGTAGAAAAACTATAACGAAAAAAATTCCGATATATTAACCATTTCGTTAGGTCGGTTGTTTTGTAAGGTCTGAAATATTGGATATTTTAGTAAGTATAACGTTTCATCATTCCAATTTTACTTGCGGCTCTGTAATTACTACTTGTATGGTGCTGTGAGAACTAATACTATTTTTAATGCGTATTTTGTTCCTTCGCGTAATTATCATGATGTACATTAGATATTTTTGAAAATGTATATTAATCGACGCCGATCCATTTTTAATGAACACATTATTTACTGTCACGTGTACTACCTAAAATTTAATTCCATCCGTATTCTTAATGTTTTTCTTAGTGGTAGGGCTATATAAACGTAATTTATTTACTCACACTTTATAAATTATGAAATTTGTAAATGACTGATGTATCGTTATATTATCTATTTTAAAGAATCGTGAATGTCTGCTGTAGAAAAAATAAACGTTATAAACAGGATTTTGGTTTTAATTATAAAATATTACCGTACCCCGACATCTGATACCTTGGGAATGCTTTCAAAATAGTGCATTATTCAACTATATCAAATCAGAGCTTATTTAATTTGTTGGTTTATGATGATCGTTAAGAGGATGTTTGTGCATTTAAAGATTTTGTTGTTGTTTCCAACAGAATAATTTAGTTTGTGCATAAATAAATAATTTCCGTTTAATTAAAGTAAAAAAAAATTGTTTAGTAAGTTCTATTTGTAGTGATATTTAAAAGAATGCACAAATGTAAATAAGCGTTATCTCTTATTAATATGTGCGAGCACACCTATTTCGATTCATTTGCGAATACCCGATTCATTTTACGAATTCCATTGTACACTCATGAAATTTAAAACTTGGACACCACAATTTCTGTAAACAAAAGTTTGCACATTGTGAAGCGGGCTTAAGGGTATCATTTACAATTCTAACAGCAGGTAGTCTCAGCAGGGGTTATCTTATAGAAGGACTGTAGAATGAATCATTACACTAAGCACGTTTTAGAAAATAGGTAATTTACGTTGCTTACTTAATTTTTTTCTTTAAAGAATATATTTGAAGGTATCGCTAATTAAACACCATAGCTCGATTAATTATCAAATCAAAATTTTGTTTAGGAAATGTTTACAAAATAAAATTAGAAATAATTTTGATTTAAAAAACGTCTACAAGCAATAACTTTTAAATTAAATCAAAAAACTAAACATGGTTATTTGGGTTGACTGATTATTACTTATTTTAAATAAATCTAACCTACTAATTATTGTAAGTTATTAAAAAAAAATCATTAAACTCTATTCATAATATTTAGTCCTTACAAAATGTATATTTTATGACGTTTCATTTTTTTCTGTAGTTAATATAAAAAGTGAAAATAAAAACTAAGGCAATTCTTATTGTCAACGTATATATTTAGTTTTTTGACAAGAATTTATTACATAATTATAATTAATCAATTATCAATGGCTGCAATTAAGTGCATTACGGTTTACTGGTATAAAATTTGGCCCTTGTTGTCTTCGGATAACAGCAAGTATTCGAGCCCAAACATTTTCGATAATGTTAAAATCTGGGCTTTTTGCTGGCCAGGGTAACAGCTCCAAGTTATTTGCTTGTATCCAGTTGCGCACAACCTGCGAAGTATAGGGTCATCATATCCCGATAGTTAATTATCGAATGTTCCAAGAAAATATGTGTAAATAGTAAATGGAATCTACTAACGTAACGTTAAGTCGTTAATTATAGTTACATAACTCTCCTTTCATAAGATATAGTTCATATTAATATGCTTATTGTAAAGCTTCGTACACACCTGAACAACAAACCGAGGAACAAACAGAACAACGAACCGAACGGCAATCGGAACATTAATTTGGACGGTGCTACGTACGAATTTTAGAACAGATTCGCAAGTCCTGATTGTTCCACGAACGGTTTGCGGCGTTCCCGCAACTTGTCGGTTTTTCTCCGACATCAAAGAAAATGCGCGCGAATGCGTTTGCAGGTTTGGACGAATCTAAACAAAACGGCGAACAAACTTATGCGGGAGAATTAAATTATTTATTTTTGTCCTCCTTTTGTGGGTTTGTTGTGTTTTAGGTAATATTATGGAGTTGACAGAAGAAAAATGTTTTAAATTAATCAGTTTTTTAAATCAAAATGATTTCTAATTTTATTTTGTAAACATGTCCTAAACAAAATTTTGATTCGATAATTAATCGAGCTATGGTGTTTAATTAGCGATACCTTCAAATATATTCTTTAAAGAACAGTTAACTGTAACGACATGTGTGTGTTAAAGTACAAAGCGCTATCTAAGCGATAGCTTTAATGCTTGAGCACACGTTGCCGATAAAGCCAAGATAACTTGTACAGAAGTACACACGTAACAAAAGAACCCCTGATGCGCATTTCGCTCTTATTGTGAGCTCATCAGAGGTGTATACTTAAGTGCAGTATACGACTGTACAAGACGGCGTTGGTCTTTTAAGCTCTCGTGGAGCAATGAACATAAGTAAAATGTGTGTATTGCGACATCTCGTGTAAACATTGACACGTATGAATAGTATAAACTAAGAAAAATGCCAACAGTTAACTGTAACGGCACGTGTGTGTTATGCCGGATACGAGAAAATAACTTGGAGCTGTTACCCTGGCCAGCAAAAGCCCAGATTTTAACATTATCGAAAATGTTTGGGCTCGAATACTTGCTGTTATCCGAAGACAACAAGGGCCAAATTTTATACCAGTAAACCGTAATGCACTAATTGCAGCCATTGATACCGCATGGGAAACGATTAATATTAATTATATTGATACCTTGATAGCGTCAATGAGCAGACGCCTCCAAGAATGTATCAATAATAATGGAGGTCACACCCATTATTGATTTCTTATATTTATTTATATAGTAATACCTTTATTTAAAAAAAAAGTTTTCATTTAATTTTAAACTATAACTTGGTATCTTAATTATAATTATGTAATAAATTCTTGTCAAAAACTAAATATATACGTTGACAATAAGAATTGCCTTAGTTTTTATTTTCACTTTTTATATTAACTACAAAAAAATGAAACGTCATAAAATATACATTTTGTAAGGACTAAATATTATGAATAGAGAGTTTAATGATTTTTTTAATAACTTACAATAATTAGTAGGTTAGATTTATTTAAAAATAAGTAATAATCAGTCAACCCAAATAACCATGTTTAGTTTTTTGATTTAATTTAAAAGTTATTGCTTGTAGACGTTTTTAAATCAAAATTATTTCTAATTTTATTTTGTAAACATTTCCTAAACAAAATTTTGATTCGATAATTAATCGAGCTATGGTGTTTAATTAGCGATACCTTCAAATATATTCTTTAAAGAAAAAATTAAGTAAGCAACGTAAATTACCTATTTTCTAAAACGTGCTTAGTGTAATGATTCATTCTACAGTCCTTCTATAAGATAACCCCTGCTGAGACTACCTGCTGTTAGAATTGTAAATGATACCCTTAAGCCCGCTTCACAATGTGCAAACTTTTGTTTACAGAAATTGTGGTGTCCAAGTTTTAAATTTCATGAGTGTACCCACTATCGAGTGTTTATACGTAAAAGTACGGCTGTTACTCTATTTTATAGGGTTGCAGAATTATTTCAGGTAAATTTTTTGAAGATTTTTATTAATTACTATAAACTCTGCATTCATATTGATAAGTTATTGGACACTTCGCCGAATGGACATAACGTCGAATAGAACAACGTCTAAAACGAATTATTGGACATATTGCCGAAACTAGACACAACGCTGAAATTCGTAATTAGACATATCGTCGAAATGTGGACACATATCAAAAAGCAAAGCTGACACCAAGTAGATCGGATATTGATTAAAACAATTAAAGAAAAAAAATCAGAATAACTGTAACCTACCAACCAAAATCGTTTTACCTGATCTATAAAACAACTTAAATTGATTAAAACAAATTTAAGTGAAAAAAAGTGTTTTGTTTTGTTCATGATTGTCTGCTCTTTAGAGCTAATTCATTTTTGATGACTTAACGTATGCGTAGCATGCTGGCTTTAATAGTCATTATTAATTTCGTGAATGAAAATTCAAATATGAAATTGTATGAAATTAAAGTGTGAAGTGGCACAATCCTTATGTATTGAAATGAAAGGAAGTGAAGTATAAGTGAACAAAAACATCATTTTTAAAGATAATATGAAAGTGTAAGAGGATAAAGGAATAGGGTGTTTCGACGGGCAACTCGAAGGTTGAAGATTCAATGATTCAGCATTGAATAGAAAACATTCTTGATTCAGTTTCAGAATCCGAGTTCGAACATTAAATGAGACATTGTTTCGAGAATTACGTTCAACGTAAAATTCATTTTCGTTATGAATATGAAAGAATCTACTAGAAAAAACGCAACATAGACGATCATCATACACAACTGAAAAGATCGGTTTTAAATAAAACTTTTTTTGTTTGTTTTGCATACACGCCACGTACGCAAACATTTAGATTCTTAATTTCATTACTTTTGTTAACTGTTTGTTCCATTATAAAATAATTTGCTTTATATAAAATAAATGAGTTAATTCAAGTATTCTTATTATTATTCGAACGGACCCTAAGCTTTGAGATCGATAAGCAATTTAAGACGTAAATAAAGAGTTCTCATTACTCGAGTTAACATTTTTATAAAAATATACTGCATAAACCATCGCAATACATTACTCAAGAAATTTCCAACGAAATCAAGATTCCAAGTTGTATCCTCAACAACAAATACTAGCATTTATGATAGGCAATTTTCCTTTATTAATTAAAATAACGTATACATTTCTCAAAATTTAACACTATGTCAGAAAACGAAGGTAGTGATGCATATTATGAGCTGTGATTAAGAACCTGGTTATATAAAAGCTAATTTAACGAGGTTTAAAAATTATACCCTAATCCTTAAATATGAATAGTAGCCGAACTACAGGTAAATTTCGTCTTATTAAAAAAACCAATTGAGACGAATTCAAAAATCACATAAATCAGATTGAAACGCATAATCAATCAGAGAAACAAATAAGGAAACGCTATGTAAACTTAGTAAATAAGACCTTCAGTAGGAGCAGAACAAAAACAAGAGATCCTTTTGCCTATTTTTGGTTGGGCTTCATCAGGGCATTTGAGGTAACATGTGTTTTTTTAGTTATGTTGGAACTTAAATACATTATTCATGAACCATCAGTAATCACGATAATTAAAAGTTATAACATAAACAACACGAGTACTAACTATATTGATTAATCTTTTAATTATCCTGATTACTGATTTGATTAATTAATAATGTATAAAAAAACACATGTTGCCTTAAATCCCTGATGAAGCCCTACCAAAAATTGGCGAAACGTTGGCAAAAAAATATCTGTTGTTTTTGTTCTTGCCTACTGAAGGACTCTTATTGTTATAGAAGACTTTTACAATCTGAAACCTCTATGTATTTGAAACTTGTTTGATTTGTGCAAGAGTTAGTTGATAATTTATATTTATTGATGTCATTTATTGTCGACATTTACATTATGCTATGTACAGTGCTTTCAAGGAACGTGATCACATTTCAAATCAAGATAACTCTGGAAGTTTAAAGCATAGGATGGGACAAAAAAAATAACATCTACGGTGCGGGTTCAATTTTTTTACATATTGAAAACACAAAGCGAATCATTTATCAAACTTATGTAACGATCAACATTAGAACACGATGATTACCCAACTCAGGCATTGATTGGTTTCGTGCTCAATATCAATCAATCAAATGTGTTTGAAGAAAGAATTAAACAAGTAATGAATATTCAACAAAAGACTTTATTTATTATTAGTACTCATCCTGTAATCATATGAACTGTTCCACATGTTCACCGTTATCTTGATTTGAAATTTTCAAATCAAGTTTCTTATTGTTTTTCAAACATAAATGATTATAATTGTGCAAAAAACTAATGAAAGCCTGAGGATTAAAGTATCCAAGTGTGCTATTTCGTTGAACTCAGAATGGAATAGATGGTACTTCGAAAATCTAAAAATATACAGGGTGTTTCATTTAAATATACATAAGTTATATTAATAAGTTTGACAGAAGATTCGCTTTTGTTTTTCAATATGTAGTAAAAAAACTTGGATACGCGCCCTAGATGTAAGTTTTGTCCTATCCTTCTATCTTCTAAACTTCCAGAAGTTATCTTGATTTGAATCATGTGATTACGTTCCTTTAAAAGCACTGTGTACAATATTTACACTACTTACATTTACATTGATGAGTTAATGACGCGTGAATTTGTTACTCCTGAGTCATATGCACCGAACTGTCTGAATGCACTAAGCATTTCTTGCTTTTTAACCTACTATATACAGGGTGATCTGGCTAACAAATGGTGCAAACATTAGAAGCCATTGAATATAATAATACATCCCAAGTTTAAATATTTAACAATAAATATATTCTGAATGCATGTTTATTAAAAATAAGTCTAAAGCAACAAATAAATCGAAACGGTATTAACAAACCTTCGTGTAAACACCAAGACTATGTTTCAAATTGTTTACTTGGTAAGTGTCATGCTAACAGCAACTGTAATTCTAGGAAACGCAGATGTTAATCTTTGTCTACAAAACATCATTCCTGGATTCTTTTGTGTATCTAAGCTGCTAATGAATCTGCTCTCAAATCCTATTCTTGTTGGAAAGCAACAGAACCAACGTGCAATTAGTAATTTAAGTACAGATGAACCTTTCTTCCCACCGCATTTTCTATCCAGTAATAATTGTATAGGCCTAATCGAATGCTCCCAGTTTTATTATCCACCGCAGGGTAATTGGGCACAGAATAATAATACTTTCTTGGCGCAGAAGTTTCACTGTGAGTTCAGAACGGTTTAAAAATCAGTGATCCTACGAAACTGCATTTAGCTGTACCCACGTGCAAGAATATTATTCACATCACCTTAGCTTGGTTACTTATTAAAGCTTGTTTATTTCTTAGCAGTGGCATTTTAGCGATATACACACAAATGATAAAACGACGAATTTTATTTAAGCTTCACCTTGGCTACTCTGGTTGCACGTGGTCACAGCGCACGTGCTACTTAAGACCAAAATTGTCAAGCTCAGTGAAATTTCTGTATGAAACCAGTGAATATATTTATTATTCTGTGCCACAGGTGTAAAGTACTTTTACTTTACACCCTCGGTACACAAGATTACTTGTTAAATGGAAAAAAACGAATTAGAAGCACAAGAACTGAAATCAAAAACCTGAGTTAACGTATTTATCTAAAGGTGGTTTTGAACTAACTAAGTGGAGATCAAATCATCCAATGTTAATGTCAAACAATTCTAAAATTCAATTGCATTAATCGATAAACTTATGTGATATAAAAATGTCGGGTACTGCATTGGAATTATCAATCAAATAAAAATAAATTATTTAATTCTTAAAATACCCAATGTCAAGATTGAAAATAACTAAAAGAACGAAAATTTGCCCATTGTTGCATCGTTTCCATCGACCGGTTACGATTAATTGGCCCAATTCTGATTGACTGCCAAAGTATTTTTAGATACAAAAAGTAAAATTGGACGAATTGGTACACAGCTTGATCATCTCCTACAGAGGCGGCTCCTGAATTTTTGCGTGTAAGGCACTTATTGCTAAATATCTTAGTAAAGAAGTAAACATGTAAAGATTACCACTTACAGTGATGGTGATACAAAAAACAGGTTTGAGTGTCGTCGACAGCTCATGTAAGATAAAGTTTATATATTTTCGCAGAAATCAAGCCAAACGGGGTTCTGGAAACTTTGTGACGGGATTATTTCCTACATAATTGGTTTATTGACAATTTCTCCTAAAGCATAGGCCGTCGTGTTTTGCACTGATGCTTCTGAATATGCATCTTTCTATTGGGCAGTTTAGCATTTTACCTGTTTAGAAAGGTTGCCTGTTCGTTTTGGGAATCCGTGTATTCTAAAAGTGACACAGCTCGGTGGATCGCAAAATGATACGTTTCTTTTTCCTATTAAATCTTCGTTTTGAAAGGGTGCCCAGGAAAATGCTGTCGCAAAAAGTTGAACAATTGGACAAGTGCTTAATAATAATTAGTGAAGTAAAATCGTCCCATTCTAATTTATGAGCAATAAATTTCGGTTACGATTTCAGTGTAAGTACCTTTCTTTTCTTTTTACTTTCCTTTGTTTTAATGAAATATTTGTTCTTGCACGGGTTCTATTAATTTTAGGCACCCTTTTTCTTTGGTTTGTTGGTCCTTTTGTTTTGGTCGTTCGTTTTGACGTAACTTCTTTAATTAGTCGCTGGATATGGATGAGGTTGTTACCTGGCAAATAATAACTAATCAAAATTATTACCTATTGACTTGAATATCACACCACCGTTGGAATTGCTACTGGAAAACTTAAAGTAAACTAATTACAAAGTCTACTATACTTAAATGGTTAATCAACTTTCCCTGCAGGCCATCGTACGATTGGTCAAGGCCCATCACTCAAGATTCTTATACGTATGTAAACTCGAAGGATCCTTTCACGGTACAATTAATTATGTGCGCTTTGAACCTATTTAACGAATCGACCAGGCTCCGAGAGTACTCTTCGTAATGGTAATTGCTACCTTTGGAACAATTATTCAAGGTATTCGTACGTTAAATTAGGTTAACCTGTTTTAATAAATTTGCATGTTTTGTGTCACGGTCCATAGTAAAAAAGTACCATTGTTAAAATCCATTTTGAGGATCTCTTGATTTATTACGTGGTGGCAAAGGAACTATTAAAAGATACACCTTGAATTTACCAGTGATCTCAGCTAATGAAGTGTTTTCGTAAACTGCTTGAGACGAATTATTTATTGTTAGGGGAAACGAGCAAACCATGTAATTTAGTGGATAATGCCACAGATATTTGTAACGGCTAACAACAGAATTAAAGAATATCATTTTGTTGCTGTCCAACGATACTTTTTAAGGCAAACCATAACTGATCAATAAAGCTACCAATTCCAACCAATTCTAAAACTTTACACTGGCATTTATACAGGTGGTGTCTCCCTAACTGAGTAGTATTCCATGGGTACCTCTGTTAACAATAAATATAAAGATTCGGTTAATGACAGTGTTGTAATACAGGGCTTTTAGTACCGTTAACTAGATCAAAAATTTGGATTCCATTCCAGAATTTCTAAAGAATGTTATTTTCAAAAATATCAATTATTTCACTTATTACGACAGTTTACTATTTAAAAAACTTCTGTACAAAAGTTGATAGTAACTTTCTTATTTTTAAATGGGCGCCATGTTGGTTTTATTTATAAATAAATTCTACCAGAATATCAGTGATACGTTTGAAATAAAATATCTTGACAACAGGTGTTATTATTTAATTTTTGGTAATTAATGGAGCAAATGAACTTCGATGATTGTTAAAGTTATCACCTTCGATTGTTTATAATATTACTTTAAAATAGTGTGACGGTAAATTTCTATTGAGACTTTTCCTATCGGTAACACACTATATGACAAGTTTTTGAATTTTTGGTTATTTCATGGGGAGCTCTTACGCCTTAATTCTAGGAACTTAATTTACGCGTAGTCTTCAAGTATGTGAAATGGTGAGGATAGTAAAGAACTACATTTTTCCGCATCTAGTACTTGTTTAACGTTGTCATTTTCTAGTTGGTTGTTTCGAAGCATCATCTATACTAAGAAACTATGGCTTTGAGTAAGGGAATAACGTTGCGTTAAATAATTTCTTGTAGGCAAATCAATTTATTACGCTTTTAAGTAACTGCACAAAAGAATTGAATCATCCATAGAAAAATAACCGCTATGTTACTTTTATCCTTCGAAAACCATAAGTAAAGAAATGACCTTTTTGCCTGATAAAGACCTACTGTAACGTTTTATTTCCAAAAGTACCTCGTAGTAGACAACTTATATTGCGTGTATGCGAATGTTGATGTGTGCGAAACACTTTAGTTTAAATTGTTATAGTTTTGTGTTGAATGTTTGATCTTCGTGTAATTCCGCTGAAAGTATTGGTAGCGTGTAAAAGAGCGCGAAGTTTTTCTATACAGGATTGTTTTAAATAGATAATATTTTCGTGTATGATCGAGTTTTGTAGAATTTTTCAAGTTTTGAGGCATTTTGTGTTAGCCATATTTCTTTTCGGTGTACGTTCGTATGGTGAATTACTATAAAAATTGGCATAATTATGAATGCTCAGTTTGCAAAGAACTGGATTATTGTTTTATAGTATGATAATGGATATGAGTGATAAGTTGGAGTTTTTGATTTATTATTAAAAATTGGAAATCCCATATTCAAACGGCGTATGTCGGATTATAAAAACCAATCGAACGTGTGCTTGTAAATTACTTTGAAGCCGCCCAATATCTGAAGGTTTGTTATTTCTTCTATTCGTTAATTGTTGTTTTTGTCTTTGATAATTGTTGAGTAGTATTAGAGTCTACTGGGTTTATTTTATTTTAGGCTTCACTCATTCATTCGTTCATTTATTCGCCCACTGATTGAATGATTAATTAAGCATTAGTGACATCTTAATTTATTAAACTTCTGGGGTAGTACCTTTTGAGTAAGATAATCGAAGACGTAGCGGTGATAACGTATAACAATTGTATGCGGAAAATACGTACGGAAATACGCACCTGGCTCGACTGGAGTGATAACGGACGCATCTGGACAACTACGGTGGCTGCCTGATTACAATCAAACAGCTAAGTACCTACCTTTTAATTGTAATTAACAATTTATCTGGTTGTGAAAATTTAATTCGATTTTGTGTGAATGCGCTGGTGCGATACGGTTATCAAGTTACGAATTATCTATCTTTGAATTTTAAAGCGAACATTTATTTTCGATTTTATGCAAATACGTGGGTGCGCATAATTATTACGATTATAAGAAAAATTTTTTTGTTTAATTTGTGTATTTGCAACTGCAATAATAATCACAAATAACTTTAATTTTATTAATATTAGAAATTATTTATTTTAAGGGGAATCGTAAGCTTACCATACCCAACAATCAATTATTTAGTTGTTTAGTAAATCTGATGTGTATAGGCGATAAGGTTTCATACCAAATTACTTGTTTGTTTTTATTTTCTATGTGTTTATTTCCGAATGGTATTATAGTAAATATTTATGCAGTACTTAGCTCTTTTGATCAGTAAGATCTGCGGATTCTTAGTTGCCGCAAGGTTCCACCACGTGATTTAAAACCAAATATTTAAACTAAGTGGCGCTCTATTATTTATTAACCCCCGTCTCCACTGAGCCAGGCGTGGATCGATTTCGTGGTGTGAGCATCAATTTCAAAATTCATTCGGATCAATCAGAGGTTGAGTAAGTGAAACTGTGTCATTTGGTAAATTTCAACCCGAGGCAATAAAGCAACAACAACGAATATATATAAATAGGTATATATATCTAAAATAGAGTTAACATTGGGCCAACGTGGGGCTAATTAAATTCTTAAAGGGTTGTTACGTGAATTTTGTTTAATTGAATTAAAAAAAAAAAATTTTTTATTTTGTGTTTTCAATTTTTTTGTAATTTGGGTTTTGTGAGTTTTATAGTCTCAGAATGGAGAAATGGAAATAAATCGATTAGTTCAAGATGAGCAATACGTAACTGAACGAAGCGCTTGAG